>MJUU01039074.1:176419-224040 GCA_002080025.1 Modiolus philippinarum
TTTTTTATACATTTTGCTGTAAAATATTAATTATCTATCAGATTTTGATGGAGTTTCTTTCAGTGTGCTCCGGAGGAAATTTCCAATCTGTACTATGTCAACAGATTTCGCGTCGCATGTACCGTTCATGAGATAAATGAGTCCCAAAAGGGCAAACTTCGGAAAATGATTTTTTATTATAAGTTCCATTTTGATGCAGCTTTTTGCTATGAATTAACATGGCGCTTAAATATCAGATTTTTGATAACTCGTTTCTTTCCGAAACTATGAGGGGCCAAACAGGGCCAAAATTGCAAATGTGCAGATTACCTATTTCAATGGGATTTTTTTATCTATGGACTACTCTTGTTGTAAGCTTTGAGTAGTATGTCAGTGAACTTGACGTAGCTCTTACCGTTTCCAAGCTATAAGGAGTCAAAGGGGCCAAAATTGCAATTTTTCAAAATATGTAAAATCTTTATTTTTTTTCATCGGATTTCAACATGATTTTTTCTTTGGATTCCTTTTGATGAAAGTTTTTGGTAGTAGGTGATCAGATTTTGAATAGCTCTTACAGTTTCGAAGCTTTATGGGGTAACATTCACTTCTAATTACATTTGTTCAAATTTCAGTGGTCGACATGCTGCGGTCGTATCAACTGTGCTCGGAGTAAATATTTCAACATCATACTGACTTGGTTGATTTGAAAATTTCTTTGTTATTAATTTGGGTCTTACCACTCCTGCAATTCTTTCCACTTTTTTCAGTGGGCTTTCCATCGATATCTACCGTCTAAATTGACATTGGGGTGAAGAATTGGAACTAATCTCACGAAAAATCGTCTTCAAGCTATGCAGACGTACGATGTATATTAAAAGGACGGGTTAAATGCGTTTGCTATTCGCCAAGTACGCTAGTGGAACGCTTTTGGATCGTTGCCCTGCCCTCTTACACATTAAGCTTAGCCACAAAGGTTCTAAGATGGTCTCTCGAAGAAATGTGTTAATTATGTTTAAAGCTCACCCAGGATGGCAAAAAATCCTATGCCCTATTTAAAATTTAAGACCTATGATCCAGGTGAGCGATACAGGTTCTTCTAATCCCTAGGAATTTTTTTATATATCTTACATAGACAAAATTAATATTTTCTACTTCATTTATAGAGCGTTTCTAGCTGTATCATACAACATAAAATTATTGAAACAGTGTGTTTCTGGCTTTTTGTTTCTTGTTTTAATCACACGAATTCATGTAATACTTAAGTAATAATTCATGGCAGGTATATGCATGGTTATTGGAAATTTAACCATGGGCTGAGCCTTTATATTCGAAATTAACCCTGAGCGTTAGCGAAGGGTTAAATTTACGAATATAAAGGCCCAGCCCATGGTTAAATGACAATAACCATATACCTGCCATGAATTATTTCGATTCTAATATGACAGAAAACGGAATTTTCCGTTCTGAAGCGACCTTAACATGCTTAAGGAAGACGGATTTCCGTTTCCATTGCTGTCTGTGCCTATGACGTCACAATACACAATCTGACGTTTTCAAACAGATGCAAGTTCAAAATCCAAATCGCGAGCAAAATAATGCACATTCTAATATGGCTTCCTGTATTAGCTTTGTAAATAGAGTCATGTTATAATACCAATATAACACTCTTAGCACATGCGTAAAAGATGCATAGTTTCTGTTGTATATTTTGAATCTATTTTTCATTTTAACTGTCAAAATCTACCATCTACCAACAAATTTTTAATTAAATTTGTTTCCGAAATTCATTATGGAATTTGTTTTCTACTTGAAAAGGCAATGTTCGGGACAAACTTTAATTTTCCTACTTGTGACTTCACAAATAAAATCGTAATGTCCGGTTCGTCAGCAGCGTTGGTTGGAAAGTTTGAATGGAGATTAAAAGGACTTGAGGCATTTTCTACAGTTAAAATAGCAATTAAATCAAACAAAAGTAAGTTTTTATTGTATTTGTGGAAAGTTTTTTTGTCAGCGAGTTTGTTTATCAAAATCAAAATGTTACGGAACCATTAGATAGTCGCTGCTCGCTTCGGGTAAAAAATGGGTGAAATTTCCATATTAGAATCGAAATAAATCATACCCGCCAAATACTATATTGTCATTATAACATGGGCTTTCGTTGTTTTTGCATATTTTATCCCTCGCTAACGCTCGGGATAAATTATTTGCAAAAACAACTCAAGCCCATGTTATAATGACAATATAGTATGGCGGCCATGTTTTATTTCTTAATTAACGTGTCTGAAAGGCATAATTAAGTTATAAATAGGCTTAACGTTTACTTCCTTCACAAACTAAGACAAACAAAATAAAAAATTGTTGTTTTTCTTCCATTTTACTCTTATTCCGACACCATTTGCGCATGTGCGAAATAAACGGTTATCGAGTATTATACTGGTTGACGATCAACTATTTCATTTGTCCGAAAAATATACAAACGTACAAGATAACCGACCTTCACTGGAGTGTTTTTTGTTACATACAAAATGATATTAGTTAATTAAAAAACTGCGTGTTGACTATATCCGAACTTTTATTCAGTGTTGACTGTATCATTTCTCGATATTCTATAAATACTCGTAAGTTCTGGTAGTTTTGCGGACATATTTTCCCTGTCAAAATGTTTACTGTATCCGACTGCTACCCCTGCTTCAGGTCGCGCCGTTCAACCATTTTCGACACTATCTAAATAATCATATTAGTTGGTTAAATGCATGATAACATTTTTGTGCGGTTATGCAAACCTGTTTGTGTTTAACTAAGAAAACGATAATTATAAAATGACCTACATCTATTACTACACGATTATACACATAAACGCTTATCGACTGACCGCGTACTCTGGACAATACACAGCCGAATGATGTATTGATTTTTCAAATTGTATAAAGTTTACATGGCGTATTTGTAATACATGGAGCGAAAACCTTTGAAAATGATCGAAAATGAATGCAAATCAAATATTTCATATAATTTACATGTTATTCCAAGTAAAGATGTATTTCACATTTTAATTTTTTAATGTAAATACCAGGTTGAAATTAGTTTTAGATTACGTGGAAGTAAACTATGTTAAACTTTAATTATGATATGTTTATTTATCCATGCTTACTGCATGTTTGTGAATTTCGTCCTTATGTACAATTCTTGTACGCTTTTAAATGACTTTGGTCTACATGTAGGTGAAACACTACATTATCATGATTATTGATTGTCTTGTGTAGGTCGGACATGGTTATTTAGCAGGTAGTTAATCAGCCAATAGAATCCAAGTTTACATCCGCATAACCGCACAATTGTTTTTTTTATATATATCGAAGAGAGATACGTTTTCGAAATGGCAATGAACTTAAAATAAAGTTCTACAGTCAAATACTATTCAACGATTCTTACGTTTTAAAGCTTTAGAAATATGTTGTAGTAGATATATATGTTATTAATATATTTAAGTAACAAATACCGATGTTACTGTAAGTAAATTTAGTTTCTGCATATGGCCATTTTGACAACTTATGTCTCTTCAGTGCAGATCAAGTCAAAACATTTGGATATCGATCCATATACCGAATTATGTGTTGTATATATCTTCTAATTTTATTACTATTTTCATTTTATTTATTTATTTAATTATCTTTTTTTTTTTACTCTATATTATTTTATTTTTATTTGCTTATTAATTATTTTGTGTGCTTATTAATTATTTTGCCTGGGAAACTCGACGTTATCAACCAAAAATTCGGCTTCCGGAAATCTGTGATTTACACTTAATAAGTGCAGTTTGAGCACTCCATATAACATAAGTAACCCTTTTCTTTTTTGGAATAACAATGGTAGATGAGCTTTTTCTTTATGTCCGGATTTTAGAATCGCCCCGAAGCGGGTGACTACAATAAACACGATTTCTGTCTTAAAACGCAGACTTTTATTTTTAGATCTTTTACCAGTTTTACATGGAGTTACATTCCCCAATTTTTAAGAACATGGTCTTTAACTTTGTAATAAGTAACTTCCTTGTAGCAAAATTCAGTTGTGACCATCGAGTTTCCCAGGCTTTGGATTTTTTGGTGATTTTTTACCATCAAATACTTAAGAACTACTGTTGTTCAGTAATAAGAAAGAAGACAACATTAATCTGCTCTTGTTGGCTAAATATTTAAACTACTCCCTTTATAGACCACAATAACTGAAGAAGCAAATTAGATTATACTTGTGTTCGGAGAGTGCATGCCAGTACAGTTCAAGTTCAGAGAAAAGCAAATCATTGATTTTGTTCTCAATATACATGTGTATATTGATGTCTTTATTAACTATTTTATTTGCCTACCCCTATAAAAATTTTCGCTAAAAAACGGTATACTAATTAAAGTATATCGCACTCATAATTTTGTGGATTTTTTAACCAGAATAGTGAAAGATGTGTTCGGAAAGGAAAATGTTTTGACCAAGATGATGTACTTTTAACACATTTTTAGTTGAAATCGCAAAAATCTTTTAAAAATTATTAAAATGTACATATATGTAACTTCAATTCAATCACGCGAACTTTCGTAGATTTATTTTTGCAGAAAGAAAGTGCAGCCTACTGGTCAATTCATGCTGAGTTGGTTTTCCTAATAGAATAACAAATTATATCATGTAGGATTACTAGTATATAAATATTAAATTAACCATTTCTCTAAAATTATCATCATCTACCATAAAAAAAACTAAAAATCCACCAATTGCAAAGTATTTTTTGCATAAGTTAAGAATGATATGGTTTTATAATGTCTGATAAATATATATTACAGTTACAGAAAACATTTGTATCGCACCAGAAAGTTTGAATGACAATCATTTTTTTTAGCTCATCTGACCCGAACTAACACATTAATTTTTCATATTTTCACCATCTGCTCTGAAAGCACTGAGGCAAATTCGATGAAACTTTAGAGGAATGATGTATACAGTATGACAGGTTAGTACGACAATGCTCATTTCGTCCCGATCCTATAAATACATGGATGCCAGTGCAGAAGATAGTTAAACCTTTGATCCTGTGAGAAAAATAGATCATTTCCATCATCTGCTCTGAAATCTTGGTACCAAATTGAATCAAATTTTGAATTGTGTGTTAAAGGTCCTTTATAAAGTCACACCCGACAAAAACATGACTACCTTCCAGGAACATAGATCAACATTTAACCCTATAGAAATTCTTATTTTGATAATCTCCCCTCAATCCGCTAAATCGAGGTCGACCATACTTTAAAGCAATTATGCCGCTAATTCGGAGATCCTGTACAATATTTGCTTATTTGAATCCGACACATTTTGATCGTATTACATGGAAGCACTGGAGTCGGGATGATGTATGGAATGGTCTTTCCAAAAAAATGCTTATTTCATTAATGTGATTAGAAAAACCTGGTCGTTATAGCAGAACATTATCTAACATTGACCCATATTGATTTTTTTTTGTTATTATTTGCCAAACAAATTTCAATAAATTGTCATGTGTGGAACAAAAATCACATCTGACAAAAAATAGCTGCTAGTTGGAGAATAGAGCTAAACATAAGTTCGTATGGCAAAGCATAATTTTCTGTCATCAGTATAATTATGGCTTGGAAGCATTTTGTCAGGTAAACGAAATTGGTAGTCTTTGTGCCACTATTTATGTACTAAAAATGAATATAAAAACACAACAAAGCTGCTAAAATGGTTTCGTACAACATTTGAAAATATACAGAAAATGGCATAAAGTTGACCATTATTATAAAAACAAGTCCACAAAGTATTAACGATTCATTTCACTTTACAAAACAGTAAAAACAGTTTCAGTTCTATATTTACGTGCACTATTGTCAAACATTGTTGAATTCAGTTCTATATTTACGTGCACTTTTGTCAAACATTGTTTAAAGTTTATCTAACTTTATACTGTTAGAAAGGTTTGTCCTAAATTGAAATGAACATAAAATGATTTTGAATGAATTTCTGTTGTTTTCATTTCTAACATAAACTTATACTAGTACCAGCAGCAAAATAGATCATGGGACTACAATTCTGGAAACTTCATTACTACAACAAACCATTAAGTGAGAGTTTCTTTTTCAGAGTAGCGCATCTGTCCTCAGAGTTTCTGACATGTCAATATAACTGGGATCCCTCTCCTGTTCGGTTTCTTCTGGTATTGGTTCTTTCTTGCTTAGTGATATGGCTTCGCTCGATTTTACCGGTTTAAGTGGAACTGGAAGTGGCAGAGGTATTCCCTGGATCTTTTTTTTACTGGGGCTAGGTATAGGTGTGGAAGTCTGTTGCATTTGACTATTTGCTTCTGTACCTGCTTCCATATGTATATGCAGAGATTTTAACCCAAGGGCTGCTTTTTTGCCGAACGAAGCAAGCTGATTCTCTTTGTTGATTTGTTTTATCTGTGGATATAAACCAATTTCTACATCATCCGACGTAGTTGGCTGAATTCTTCTTTCATGCATGTCGAACTCTACGTGTTGGACATTAATTTGCACTTGCTCTTGTTCTTTTTGCTTTTTCTTTTTTGCTAGAATTCCATTTTTCTCTGTGTCTTTTATTGTTGGTATTTTGGATAGTTCTTCTGTATTATCTTGCTGTATTAAAGCTTGATCTGTTTGTGGTTCAGCATATTCTTGTATTTTTTCCGGGTCAGAACTACAAGCCATAGCGTTATTACCACCGAATTTGCAACAACAACAACACAAATATGTTTCATTTTCAGATGGAGATCTACTTTTTCTATATTGTGTAATATCGTCGTAGATAGGAGGATCTGGTTTCGACAAGTCAAAAGTATCTGCGCTGCTGCGAGAAGTGGCGGCAAATGAAAACAACCTTGAGACTCTAGACTTAATTTCCATTGCAACATTTGCCATTCTTTGGTGACGGATGTATTCCGAACGTCTTGCCACTATTGGAATAGTTTCAATATCATCCGGTATGTTTGATTGGTTTGAAGCCTGTGCTGCCAGAGGTTTTTGTACATTCGTATCCACTTTGTAGTTGCCATACTTTAGTTCCAGTCGTTTCAATCTGTAACAGAAAATTTCTGTTTATAAATATATCAGAATTAATTTTCTTTTATTTATTTATTTGATGTGCTGTAGTGTGACTAAACAAAAAACCGAAGTTACTGTCAAATCACTCTCTGTATGTGCACATTTCAACACTTAATCTTTCTTCAGTGCAGATCAAACCAAAACATTTAGATGTTGTAAGTTTCAATAAAATAGGTTTTCAGGTCAGCATCGAAGTACTGACTACTGGTTTGGTGAACACCCTGGGGGACTAACAGTCCTCCAGCAGAGGCATCGGCCATATACATATACATATGGTAATAAATAACAAAATACTGAAGTTACTTTCAATTCACTTTCTACATGTGCAAATTTCTACAACTTATGTCTCATCAGTGCCGTTTGGAAGTCCATCCACCAAAAAAAAAGTGTAAAAGCTGATAGAGAACAAATATACCAAAATGATCTACATGTAATTGGAAAAGCCAAAATTCAGCTCAGGACAGAGCTATGCACGAGGGAGATACTCCTTAGTTTTAAACAAAAGTTGGTAAAATTTAGATATTGTAAGTTTCAATAAAATATGAATGTTTCTTCAGTACAAATAAACAACATTTCCCCTCGTCAACAGCATTGTTCTAATCGAATGTTAGCGATCCTTTACGGCACAAGTAATGAATTCTTATATATCTTAAGAATATAAGTCAAGACATTGTTTTATTTTCATCAGCAACAGAAGAAAAAAAAACTTTTCAAAATGGCTTTTGGTAGAGTAAACCATTACTGCATTCATTTCATCTTTTTATTGATTCAGCATATAGTACAGTGCTTTTTTGGTACAGAAAACGCTTATTAACCTAATAATAAAATTAAGGTGTCTCAGTGGTATTATTCCGCCATTTTTGTCTAATAATTGTTCATTTAGGTTTCATTTATTAAGAAATTTAACAAAATAATTATTTAGAGTGAAAAGAAAGTTCAAATGTATTTTAAATTTATATTCCTAATAATTTTTTATAACATTCTCGTTACAAAAACGTGAGCTAAAACACATGAGCTTTAAATCTATTCTTGGATTTAGAGAACACAGAAATTACTCAAGGGAGATAATTTGATAAAATAATTAAACAAAGATATCACTAGAGAAATTAACATTTTGCAATTTTTCTCTCTTATTCAAACGGTGACCCCTAATTTTTATTTCTTATATGTAAACTACATTATAATAATTAAACACATGCAAAGTATGAAAAAATTCTATAATAGATTTTTCAAACTATAGTCTCATATAATCATTTTCCCTATCATTTCTATGTAAAATCCTGAAATTTTCAATTTCAGATTTTGCGCTTAAATGCACGGTGACCCCCAAATTTTATTTTACATTTTGAACAATAATACAATTATGCTTCTACACAGAAAATTTCACAAAATTCTATAATAGGAAATTAATACCCTGCAGACACCTGAAGTGTTGTCATTGGTTTATTCATCCCTCAATGATGAACGACGCACGTACCATGAGTGGATTTTTGTGATACAACAACTGTAAATGTCAAAAACGGATAACAGGAGAACACCAACAATGGCTAAAAATTATAATTACATGCCACAATCTGCCATGGGACTACACAGGAAAAACACGAATAACACAAAAGACAAACGTAGAGAACGATTGGAGCTCGGGGGAGCATGACCTGGTACCAACACTAGCAAAAAAAAAACAGCCGTAAACAAGATAAAGTATATGACGTTGCACACACGATGATTGTTTCCTAATTTACGGAATAAAGTGCTTGCATTCCTTTAAAATTAAAGATCGGGGGTATCTTCACTCTGGTAAGAAATAATGCCTTCTTTTCCTTTCTTATCGCTGAGTTTAAATCGAAAAAAGCCGAAAATATTTACATTCCAGAAGGTTATCCTGATCTTCAATGTGATTTCATTCATGTGAGAACGAGGTCTTACTCTACACTGTTTACGTCAATGTATTAATTATTTTGTTCAAAAGCAACCCCTTTTCACTCGGAGTTTTTGATCTGGAACGGTAATCTTGTGGCCCACGTTCGCAGTTTATTCGTTGCCCTTGGACAAAAAAGACTTCTCTATCGACCATTGGTTCAGCTTCAATAACCCTGTCCGTTTTTAGTTCAAATGACTTTTCGAAATAATTATCTGTAATAATAACATTAACTGCCATGTTTCTAGAATAACGAGATTTTCAGTTGTATTGTACCGAGTGCGACTGCACGAGATGCAAGCAAACGTGAGAATTTACTCAATCATAAATTGAATTCATACAAGCCAACCATTTAGCTTTGTTTTCATTATATTGTTGAGCAAAGCATTTTTATAGTATTTACAGTTTTCTTTTTGAAACTAATTAATCGTTACTCCTTCACACAGATTGCTTACTTCATGTTCGTATCAGAAACGAAAACTGCAATATTTGCAAATTAGCAAAAAATGTGCTAACGTGTCCAATGCTATATGTTAGTTTTTATGTCAAATAAACACAGAAAGATTCGAGTCAATGTTATGCTTGCAGGATTGACTATTGGTAATGTGCATATTTGAGAACAAAAGCTTTATTTGCTTGGTTAATATTAACTGTTATTACAACATATTTAACGGAAACGGCATCATTGCCATGTGAAGAACTAAATTTACAGAAATATCGGAAAAAAATAACGACTTTTCCTTGTTGTCATCAAAGCTTACCTTTTTCTCACATTCAGAAGAGTACACAGGATAACAATCAGCAAGAAAGAACATAAAAACGATAACCCAGCACCACCTAAAACATAAAACTTTATTTATACAATTCTTTTATGCTTTTATATGTTTTTTTTTATTATCATTTTGTGTGTGAGGGTGTATTTA
This sequence comes from Modiolus philippinarum, assembly GCA_002080025.1. NCBI lineage: Eukaryota > Metazoa > Mollusca > Bivalvia > Mytilida > Modiolidae > Modiolus > Modiolus philippinarum. The sequence goes on from MJUU01039074.1 coordinate 186,355, forward strand.
TTAACGACATTGTATATAATTTAATTGTTTATTAATTATAATATTTCTACGTCTAAAATGATGAAGAACAACCATTAAAGCGTTGTTTCATTGCTTGGTGTAATCAAGTATTTGTAGAGAAGTTGTCTCATGTTCATATACTCCGTGTCTATTCCAAGATCTAAGCTGAATTCCCCTCCATCGTATACCATAGGTCTAGGTAAGTCTATACGAAGTTTTTAACATTATAATTTTTGTCATGTAAGTTGTCTTTTATCTTGCCTGACATTGAACAAAACTTCAAACCAAAGTACTGGTTATATTTGTTTTGTGACTGCTGTATTGGTTGTCTCTTGTTAAGCAACATCTATAGGTGGCCATGATGTATGCGTGTCCGAAAATTTTCCAATCTTTTTGTTTAGATTTCCTGTCCGTTTGTTTTGCATTGGGTTTCAACAATTTCTGGAAATGTCAAAATTAATGCATCTGAGATTCATATTTATTAAATGAAGGTCTTTTTATATGAAATTATCTAGACAATACCCATGGACTATTGACACAAGACACTGATGAGATAAAATATAGCATTTGATCTGCTTATCTCCCTTCTTTTTTTAAAGTACTTCTTCTTCAGAAATGTCATGCTATAAAGGTTCATCATAACAGAACGGTTGTCTTCTAAATTCGCCGTTTTCGACTAATAAGTTTCGGGTGGAGAGTACACCAAATTATTTTGATTTGCCAAGGGCATACATAGCTAAACTTCATCGGTCAAAATTGTTTGAGTACAGATAGAGCAAGGTTCAATGAGGGTGAAATGTGTCCATCATATTTCAATTTTAACAGTAAATAAAGTTATCACCATGAAGACGCTGTAGAATAATTATTCTCAGTTTCTACATTTTCGAGTTCCATTTTGTCAATAACGGCACTATGGCGTACTTACTTGAGAATGCAAGGACATTTTTTTAATTCAAGAATTTCCAGGTTTTAAGCAATACTAAAATGTTTTAAACCCATTTGAAAATCAATTTGCAGAACTGATTTTTACAATTCGTGTACCATCACTCCGATTTCTGTTTCGGCGAAGTCAACGTATCATCTTATGTATCATTAACTTTAAACTTATTTTATTTGCTATATAACAAACAGCAAAATGGATAAGACACAAGTTAATCCAACTTAGATCGTCTTCTCCATAAATACAATATATTACAATAATATGTAGGCATGCAAGTTCATTAATAAAGTACAAATAAATATTTTTAGAGCAATGAATATAAAAAGACAGAAAGAAAGATACACAAAGGATAGAAACGCAGAGTGTATCAGTTGTGTGTGTGCGTGTGTGTGGACTATACAATTATGTAAATAAGCTCGAAGTATAATCATACTATAAGAAATCGTTTAGAAGTTTTTATATACTCGAATACAGCTCTAAAAACTTCTATATTTTCATTATCGGTAAGTGTTGCACTACCGCTAATCAAAAGTTTGAGGTTCACGTCAAGACATTCGGGCAACCAGACCAAATTATTTAATAAAACACCACGCTGATCAAAATATAATGGACATACAAAGAAAAAATGGTTGTAGTCTTCACATGGAGCACCACAACGAAAAGATGGGTTTGATAACACGTTTATTCTAAAAAAATCGTTGTTTAAAAATGTTGCCGAGCATCTAAACTGTGCTAAAATAGTATTAAGCTTTCGATGTCCAGAGTAATAATAACTTGGGATATTGATCTTCTCTTCACTAGAGTTTTTAAGCAATGGTTTAAATTTAGAGAGATTATCTGCATGTCGTGTGGTAAGGTCTCGATTATTCCACTGTCTAATGGTAGAAGGAATGAAAGAATCACTGGTTGAAGATAACCTACAGAAAGGGACAATTATATCTTCACCATTTCTCAAAGGATAAATCGTTGTGCTCTGTATACTTGGTGGTATTAAATTTTGAAGGTAAGTAGGGGCATTGCCACTCTGGATATTGTAGAACATATTTAATTTGCGTCTATTACGGCGGTGTTTTAACGGTTCCCAACCAAGTTCCTTGTATATTGCTTCTTTACGTGAAAAAGTTGGTAGTCCAATGACAATACGGGCTGCTTCTAGTTGCATCTGTTCTAATTTATTTGTATATTCAACACCACAATTGTCCCATAATTCACAAGCATATTCAAGAATGGGTCGAATGTAAATTAAATAAAGTTTTTCTAGATTTGACCTACTTAACTTAAATTTTTGTTTTCGTAGAATATTTAAGTGTTTTGAAACACTTGATATCATTTTATCAATATGCGTATCATTGTTCGGCCAACAGTAATAATGACTTAATAGGACTTTCAAGATAGGAATTATCGTGTAATAGAAGGTGGAAACGATCGCCTCGGATACCAGTAAAAAGTAAAACTGGATTTCTAAACCTAATAAAATAAATATATACCACATAAAAACAAACTATTTATGAAATTGAAGTGCTTTTATAAATTTTCCTATATGACAATTTTTTAACTAAATTTTAATTGACAAAAGAAATTAATCCGATGCGCTAAAAATCGATTTAACATAAATCACACTTAGCTCAACAGTGTTCATTAATTAGTGAATCCCTCTCAATGTATTGATGTATTGACATTTTACGTATAAAATTAAATCTGTTATCGTAGTGAACACGATTCAAAAGTCCCGTATTGGAACATTTCTTTAGAATATTATAATCGTAATTCACAATGTATGTGTCTTGGTTTAAAATTTGGGGATTTTTTTCGTATCTTTTGTGGCTGTCTAGAGTCTTTGTTTTTCTGATTCCTTGTTTTTCTATTCCAAATTCTAAAAACTTTTTGATTGGAAAAGTAAAGCTTCGTCTGTTCAACCCTGCAAGGACCGAACCTCTTCACTCCCATAATCAGAAATTTATTCATATTCCATTTACCAACAAAAGAAAAGATGATTTTAACACCAGCAATATTTTGAATCCTAAAGAGGTCACTTCTAAAATCCGTCCTTATTTCAAAGATCATTTAAAACCATTAATATCTTACGGCTATATGAAGACCATTTGTAGGAAAATTTTTAATAACAAAAAGGCATTGTATGACCAAAACGTTTAGATTTTTTTTTTTTTTTTGAAATTTTGATTTAATCGATCTTATGTACGGAGCCGTGTTAACAAACCAAGCAGATGTGTTATTAACAATCGACATTATTATTGCGATACATAATGAATAATGCCCCAGTATTGTTCGGTAATGGACCAAAATTTCTCCTCGTTGAAAGATGAACTGAAGCTATACATCTAAACAATACCTATTGTATAAGTGTGAATCTGCCTTAGGGCATTTTATTGTCAATCGGCTCTTGATTGAATTACCTAAAGAAAATATTTCCTTCCTTGGTCGAGAATTTTGTTGCAACCCAATGTTGAATGGAGTTATATAAATCCACACTTTTTAAAGGCCGATTTGAAGGTGGGGGGAGTATGCTACTATGAAAAACAGGTCTGTAGTATTTATGATTTCCATATCGATAATATATTTGTTACATTTGGATGTGCTATTTATCAGCAGCAAAGCAGGTATACCAATGGGCGCGAATTGTGCTTCTCTCCTGGAAGGCGTGTTTTTATACACCTACGATACAGAATTTTTTCAGGTACTCATAAAAGCTCATAACATTAGATCCTTCTATCTCACTTATGGATACATTGATGATGGTCTTTCCATTAATAACGAATCTTTTGCTAAACGGGTCTAATTAATATATCCTCCAGAATAAGAGATAAGGGAAGCAAAAGAAACTGATCTGTATCTTTTTTGAGGACTTAAATTTTTACGACAGAAAAGACGACTTTAATTTAAAAATCAACCTTTTCCCTTTCATGGACATCATTATCCAACTTCTCCTGCTTACCGAGTGCATGTTTCACGGCTGATTCGTTACACGAGAGCTAGCATCAATTCGGCAGACTTTCTCATTAGGCATAGTTATCTCCGTGACAACCTTATTAATCAAGGCTTCATATAATTCTCGTACTATCGTTTAAAGAGTTCTTTTATAGATATCAGTCCCTTGTTGAAAAATCTAATGTTATGGTCCGAACTGTGATTCATGATTACGATTAATGTTTTTACTTAGGACTGAGAAATGAACATTTCTTTTCACTATTTTAGACCTTTCAATAGCAAATGCTGTTGTGTTGCTACCGGACAATACCGCAAAGGAAGGGGGAAATTTGGCGAACCATAAAGCCGGTTTAACCAACCATTTCTTTTGAATTGCCTATACGAAGTCATGACCATTGCGGTTGACAATTCACCGGTGGTTTTTGCAACTGCCTTGTCTTTTTTACCTTTTGCATTTCGGCGCTTGATAATTCTTTTCGCTAATTTTATTATGACTCTTGTTTCGCCATGTTAATTGCTGGACTTTTAATAACGAGTCCTTTTCTCCTGGTATTCTACGCCGTTGTTTTATACTGTCTATACTCATATGCTAAACTATCAAAACTTTCTTTTTCGATTAAACATTTTGATAAATCAACAGAAAAGTGTCCTTGATAATTACAATATAAGGGGTACAACACCTAAGATTTTCACGATGGACATCACTGCTCTATAAACGAGCATCCCTAACAATGAAGCAATCAATTCTGGCTGTTAAACACTTCTTAGATAGGATGCCTAATCCCTATTTCGATACTGGCATCATTCTGAGACTAACAGAACTAGTTCTCAGCTTAAATACTTTCCTGGTCAATGGGGATTTCTATGCTCAGACAGGCGGGGTTGTCATGGGAACTAAAATGAGTCCTAGTTTCGCTTGTCTGTTCGTTGGATACATTGAGGAAAAGATGTTCGCAGAGTTCAACGGACCGATCCCTGATCTGTACAAAAGATACATTGACGACGTGTTTGGGGCGTCAACTGACAGTGAAAGGGATCTCCAATCTTTCATTGACTTTGTGTCATCTTGCCATCCGGCCATCAAATACACTTTCTCGGTGAGCGAGTCGGAACTGTCCTTTTTGGACATAACCTGCAGGGTGTCTGAAGACAAAATCGAAACTTCGATCTTCTATAAACCCACTGATGCACACTTCTACATGAACTTTACATCTTGTTATCCCAAGTCATGCAAAGACTCTATACCTAAATCCCAGTTTTTGCGACTGAGGCGTCTATGCAGTGGTGACAATGACTTTAAGCAGCAGTGTAGCCTCATGTCATCATTTTATCATGAGCGTGGCTACCCCAAAACCGTTATTGACCGGGCTTTAGGCTCTGTTTCCTGCAAAGACAGAAAACGGGCTCTTGTACCCAAAACCAAGAGAGACCGTGACAGGGTCCTTTTGGTTCTGAATTTCCATCCCCATAACGTCGCCATCAGAAACATTTTGCTAAACAAATTCAAGCAAATAGCCCAGAAGGATCCCCTGATGGCTGAAGTGTTTCCTTCCCCTCCCCTCTTGGCATACAGAAGGGGTAAAACCATCCGTGAGCATTTAGTCAGCAGTGCTCTGAAACCAAGAAGAGTTATTGCCGACTTTCTGGGAACAAGAGGATGCAAAAGAGCCAGATGTGTTACCTGTCCTTTTGTATTGGAAACTAGTGAAGTACGCGGTCCAGACATATAACGGTTTTACCTGTATTACAGAAAATGTTGTGTGCGTGATTATTTGTAAACTGTGTTCAAAACGATATGTTGGGGAGACTAGCCGCCGATTGGGTGATCGTTTTGCAGAACATTTACGTTCTGTTAAAAATAAATTAGACTGCCCAGTCGGCGATCATTTTTGTCTTCCTGGACATAGCCAACATGATCTACAGGTCACTGTTCTAACTAAATTGGAGGGAGGTCGTGCTTGAACAGCGAATCATCCATCGCCTCGGTACAGTACGTCCCAGGCGAATAAATGTTAAACAGAATACCGTAGATTAGATATTGTTTTTATGTTCACTAATCATCAGTTGTTTGTCTTTGGGTTATTTATCAATTAATTTGTAATTTCTACATATACACCTAACGTTAATTTTTTTTCTACCTAGGTCATGTCTTTAATGTTCTTATTACATGGTTTTAGTTGGAGACAACAGGAGTGACACGTGTCTTGGTCCACAGTGATGTCCTGTTCTTTTTTTCACCCTCGCAAAAGGAGTTAACTCCGAAAATGTGGGCCTTTTCTATCTTGTACATATATTTTTTAGATTTTAGTTTTATTTCATATTTTTGTTTTGTTGTTATCCATGCACGACAGCTATACTAACGTTCTTATTTTGTCTAGTTTATATGACATTAAGCTGTCTCGCTAAATGTACAAAGTGAAATCTTAGAAACAAAGGATGTGACATTTAAAACATGCAAAATGTTGTAATATTATAAGTACTCGGATTTCAGACATTACAATCTTACCGAATGTTGCCATGGTTTCCATCCGATCCCACATATGCATGATATCTGTAACTGAATGTTAAAATTTCGTAAAAATTAGAGGAGAAACAATTATAACACACGACTTTAATCATATGTTTCCGAAATGGTCATCTTAAGAAAAATAATTTATTGCAATTTCGGTATCTTTTATTTGACTTTCACTGGGTCGATGATGGCGAAAGAGGATATGGACTAAATGCAAATGGGACAAAGTCTCTACAAATACATAGTGAAAACATGCAAAGGAACAACGCTTTTATTGTTTTCCTTCATCTTGAAGTCACTATGAGGCCTTCAACAATGAGCCCTGTTAACACCTCATAGTAAGTTCAAAACGGCCTCTAGCATGACTCTGCTGATGGACTCTAATTCCCCAAATGTGTCATCAGCCAGTCGTCCAGACTTACTGATCCGAAAAAAATGATTTTTTAAATGGTTTTTTAATGACAAAATACCGAAATAACTGTAAATTTAGTTTCTGCTTATTTCCATTTCGACAACTTATGTCTCTATAGTGCAGATCATATCAATACCACAAACCAAAACTTTGTAAAATCTGATTGAGAACACATCACCAAAAAGCTATAAATGAGAGCCAAAATAAGCTATTTCTTAGTTTAAAGCAAAATTTTCTGAAATTTATTTTTGCAAGATATCTAAAGTTTAAATTTTGATAAAGCGAGTATCTCTGTTATGCAAATATCTGACCATAGCTGATTTTGGGTGTTACTTTAAGCGCCTTAGGATAACTTGATTTTTGAAGCCTTAAACACACTTTGATTTCGGCCTTCAAACTATTTTTTCCATTTTTTTTACTGAAAAGACATAAAGGTTGACTTCACAGAAGAGACATAAGTTGTCGAAATAAAAATCTGCAAACTTTAATGTACTTCGATTACGTTATATTTTTTATCGGTAATTTGAATGAGTTTCCTTTGATCTCACGAAGCTAATATTTTTCAGTATTTGCTACTGTCCGAATACGAAAAAATATTGGCAAAAAGTATCTTAGGCCACGCCTACTTTGTCAATCAGAATCAATGAAACAAAGAAATATACATCTATACCGGATCGTACAAATTCATACTAGTCAATTTCACGATTTGTTGGAAATTAACATTCATTTTCAAAATTTGTTTTATTAAATGATTTAGTTAATTACCGATAAAAAGAATAATAGAAGTTTTGTTTTTGATACAAGAAATATTGGCTCAAATAATGGACTCGCGCCCACAAGAGGCTCGTCCATTATTGTTTGCCAATATTTCTTGTATCAAAAACAAAACTTCCATTATTCTATATTATCGCTAATTTGCTTGATTTTCAATTGTTCCGGAGCGACGATAATTCTATCATCACTGCACTGTGCTGATATGAACATATTATCGTCAATCTCTATGGAACGTTAGCAACAGCGTATTAATATAACGTCGCGTGACGTTTCGTGAAAAAAAAAAATAATCCTATCAAAAAAGCGTTACATTTAACTGAAAATTACATGTTTAACCTAAAAAAAAATATTTCAATAGAAAAAGAAACATATATCTGGTATTTATCGCTAATTTGCTTGATTTTCAATTGTTCCGGAGCGGCGATAATTCTATTTTCACTGCACTGCGCTGATATGAACATAGTATCGCCAATCTCTATGGAGCGTTAGCAACAGCGTATTAATACGACGTCGCGTGACGTTTCGTGAAAAAAATAATCCTATCAAAAAAGCTTTACATTTAACTAAAAATTACATGTTTAACCTAAAACAATGTTTCAATAGAAAAAGGAAACACATATCTGGTACATATTAATAACAAAATTAGCGATAAAAATACTATTAGTAATTTGTTTTGCTCGGATGGATTTCTCAGCTCGTATTGCATCTCGTGCTTCGCACTCGATGCAATACAAGCTGAGAATTCCATACTCGCAAAACAAATTACTAATAGTATTATATTTATTCTATATATACAGGTTGTAACCTTGATCTTTGTCTTGTAATACTAATCACTTAATGACATATTTTCAAAAGTTCAATTTTATATTACATATACTGCAACGAAAATAAATTATTTACCTTGTTCAGTTGAATTGGGACTTTGTAAAACTCCATTGTCCGTATCGTTAGCTGTAATTAAAACATAATTAAAATTATGTTACTGTCGATTTACCGGTTTTTAGGAAAATTCTATGTTTTTTCACTTTATTTAAAATTTTCAATGCACTTTTGAATGTATAGATACTGCTTTTCAAGGGAATGTGAAGAAACGAAGATATAGAAATGTGAAGATTTAACCAATTATATTGGCAATTCTGCTTTCAAGCTACCCATCTAGTATCACAATTGCTGACAGAATGTTAAATAATTGCTGAGCAAGTCTTACTATAACAATTTTACAAGTCGTTTGCAGTTAAAAATGTCGAATTGATTTGAAAAAGGGGACGATGAATGAAACCAAAACAATGAATGAAATAAAAACTTTCAATGAAATAAAACCTATGAATGAAATCATACCATTGAATGGATCGTATATCCTGAAACTAACTGTTCCGGAAATGCCTTCATTTATTTTGGAACAAAAAAGTTTTTTTTTATTTCCGATTTGAAGTTCTGTTTGGAAATTGATTTTAACTGGTTATTGAAAAAAAAGTTATTTTTGCAAATAATCAAAAGCAATCTTTGGGCATTTTTGAATGTTGATTGATTTCTTCCAAACGGTGATATGGAAAAAATTATGCTGTTTCAATAATTGCCAAAATCATAGCTATTGTGAAAAACAGCCTTAAATGCAAGCTTAGCACACATAGTCCGACAAACTTTTGATTACTCCGCTAAAGTACTAATGTGTGTATGCAACACGAACACTTAGGGCTTTCTCTGTGGTGTGAGGCTCCTCACTGTGTTGAAGACCGTATACGGTGACCCCTAGATGCTTTTATTTGTTTTGGGTCATTTTAATCTGGAGATGGGATGTTGTCTCCTTGACATTTACCCTATTTCCTTTCTATTACAACAAGTCTTTCCAATGTTCAAAATGGAATATTCGACAGTATAAAGTCATAAAAGTCATTTTGGAGGCGTTTATCGATGTGTAAACGCGGCCGACTCACTCACAAACTAAATAAAGTCCGAAGGACGTTATGTAAAGTTTGTGAGTGAAAGGCCGCGTTTACACATTCATAAACTCCTCCAAAATAACCTTTATTTCTTATAATTCCAATCCTTTGAAATTAAAACAATGTTTTCACTGAATTTGACGTCACCATATACTGCACTATTTTCCTCGGAGCGTATAAATGGGCAAGAAGAGTTTATCGAGAAAATAACTTCGTTGACCAATGAAATTGGACGTTGCAATAGCAACTGGAATTATTAACCAAAGTTCCAAGAACAGTTCTGGCAAATCTAAATGTGGCCAGTCAAGAAACCTTTGGTCATTTAGCTGCAATACTAATACACAAAATGACAGACAACTTATTTATATCTATATAATAAATAAAAAATATCGATTTGGCTACTTTATATGGATAACGTAAGAATTTAACACAATATATTTTTGCTGTACAAATTATTTGGTCTTCAAACAGAAACTCTTGAATATTAAAGAATGTACAACCTAAAAAATTGAAGTTAGAATGCAGCACTTTGGCGCTGGTCCGTAAACAGATTTTGTTTTCTAAATTTAAGGAAATTTTGTACAAACCTAAGGAGTATCTCCATTATTCAAAGCCCTGTCCTTAGAGGATATTGGCCTATCTGCATTGAAGAGACATAAGTTGTCGAAACGTCCATTATTATGCAGAAACTTAATTCACAGAAACTTCGGTATTGTGTTATTTGCAATTGATATAGAGTTAAGTATGACGTCCCAAAAAGGATGTATCTTTGAAGGTTACTTTATTGTTAGATAATTACAATAATCAAAATATTTGATATGTCTTGATAATATGCATCCGATTAAGGGCAAAATACGAACATTCTTAATTCCAAATCCAAAACGCATTTCCAGGACTATGATATTGCACAGGTTACTGTCGAAAATGTGTTATGTAAAAATATTCAAATCTAATCAATTGATAGATGTGTTATGAAGTAGCTATTATAGCACCTGTCTTGATGTCTAGCAAATACCTTACTTACAGGGGCATTAATTCATGATCAGCACTCGCGGAAGCAATATGATACAAGTGAGGAAGTCGTGCTTAATGAAGCACAATATCGCTTGAGGTTGTATTAGATCTTCGAAAGAGGAAAGAAGGTTTGAAACATACTCATAGCGTTTGAACGTCAAGCGGAAGTTGCTTTGACATAAACTCACATTGGTTGAAATTCAAATTTGAAAGCAACTTAAATACATAGTCATGGTGTTTAAACCTTTAAAAGGGAAAACATTGTAGATACATCATAGTTAAAAGGGAAAATATCTTAGATACATAGTCAAAGTGATTGAACTAAAAAAAAAAAAAAAAAACTTTGATACTTAGGCTTAGTGTTTAATCTTCAAAAAGGCAACGAAGCTTTAATACATAGTCATAGTGTTAAAACGAAACTTTGCCACAAAGACAGTGAGCTTTGAGTGAGAATTTCTCATATGAATGCACTGTCAAATTTCAACATTTGGCTTTCTTGTTTTTGCAAAAATTAAACTATTTTTCCTGCCATATGTATATTTTGCCTACATCTCCCGATTTTAATTGCCAAGTTTTCTTACAATCAACTCGATGAGTGCCAAATAGTGGTGAAAATGACGATGTTTTGGCCTTTAATTTCTTTCGGGTAAATTTGCAGAATTTTTTGTACCTAACTTATCAGTTGTGATACAAGTTTAAAAAAACACAATTTAAGTTCTCGGAATTTTTTTTGGAAAAAAGGAAATTTCTGCGTTTATCGATATTTTCAATATTTCGACATTCGAATGTTGGAATCCTAAAAATCTATATATTTTTATGAAAGGATATGGAGTAAATGATCATGAAACCATATCACATACGTTCATTCCAACTGCAGTAATTTAAATGAACTGTATGGCCATTTCGGAAATTTGTTCCTCATCAGCAGCACTAGAACCCAAATATAGGAAATCCATTATTGCAAAAAAAAAAAATGTTTAAAATGCATAAAACCAAACGAATTCCGAATAATCAGTAATATCAAATATAGCTAAGGACAAAACTACGATGGAGGTAGTTAAACCTAAGGTTTTTGAATTTACATACATTTAGATAATAGTAATTGATCAAAGTGTATACGTGAGATTTAATCTCATGTACAAGTACACCATATGAATAGTATTTATATCTAACACGGGAATTGTTTTAACAACTTCACACGGTATTAAAAGACAAACTCCTGTATTAAATATTTTTATGAAAGGATATGGAGTAAATGAACATGAGACCATAACACATGTTCATTTCAACTGCAATAATTTTAATGAGCTGTATGGCCATTTCGGAAATTTATTCCTCACCAGCAGCACTAGAACCCAAACATAGAAAATCCATTATTGCAAATAATGTTTCTTTTGATTGCTTTTGCAATAATGTCTTATTATGTTCTAACAACAAATTGGGTCTAAATTATTTTGTTTCAATCTTCTTTTAGGTTCACAAATGTCAAACTAAGCATCCCTCTCCCTCAAAATTAAGGACAATTTCTAAATAATCAAACCTTAAATGCCATAAATTAATGTTTAAGTTTAATTTTGGTTTATACTTCACTATATCTGACATAAAGATGACCTTTAAATACAATGACGGCTTGCCAAAAATGTTCTGTGTCGGATTATACGGATTTTCCTTACTGGTCTCTTCCTTTGATCGATTCGGACTTTTGTTGTCACTTTTATTGATTAAATGTACGATAAAATCTAAGTAAGACGTCAAGCACATTTCTCATCTCAAGATTACTTTTTGCCATGGTTTTAGATAACTAAATACCGAAAATTAGGGGAGGTGTTCGATATTTTTCATTTATTAACACAAACCCCAAAATTAGTGACCGCAATTCCTCGACGAGTGTAACTATAACATCATCAATATTTCAGAAAAGACATGTCAAGACTTCAAAAACGCTTTGCAAGTAGAGAAGCAAAGACTGGGTTAACAATTATTTAAAATATTATGTTAAATCGATGTACGAAAACAGTTCCCTGATTTAAAATTCAAAGCAAAAGGGTAGTTTAAGTGTTCTTATAGCCCATATCGAGATGATAGCCAATTCTTACTGTCTCTTTTACTGGTAATATTACACAGAAAAGACCAATAATAATATACATGTAATACTACATGTTATGTGCAGGAGAGGTGGGGGCATCTCTACTTTAATGAATCTTTCAATGAAATTCACAGTCATTTAATTTACTTGAGAAAGTTGCAAGAAGGAAATATGATTAAAATACGAAAAGCATTTTGTAAATGTCTTTTGATTTATAACTAGAGGTTCTCAAGAGCCTGTAGCTCACCTGGTCCAAGGCTAGCGTAGACAGTACAAATAAACTCAATGATAAAGGGTCTTATATTTAGTATGATAATAGACCTTGATGTAATATTGTCAAATGTGTCAGTGGAGATGATCTTTGTATGTACTTCACATCAGGTCTTATGATAAACTATGCCTCCCGCTGACAGCCATCTTGGATCTAATGTGAACTTACTGGACACATTTTTTCAAGGTGAATGTGACCAAGTTTGGTTCTGAAAGGAAAAGTAGTTACAAAGAAAGATCTTTGAATGTGTTTTCCCATAGTGTCTTATGTTAAACTAAGTTCCCCGCTGGCAGCCATGTTTGATCTGATGGGGACTTGCCATACTAATTTTCAAAGGGGACCAACTAAGGACAGTTATGACCAAGGGTGTTTCCAATTCGCTAGGTATTCTCAGAGGAGATCTTTGAATATGTTTTTCCATAGGGTTCAATGTTAAACAATGTTCCCCTCTGGCAGACATCTTGGATCTTGTGGGACCTTACCGGACACATTTTTCAATGGGGACCAACTAAGGACAGTTGTGACCTAGTATAATTTTGGACTGTTAGTCCCCGAGGGAATTCACCAGCCCAATAGTCAGTACTTCGGTGCTGACCCGAAAGCCGATTCTACTTGGAACCTTACAATATCTAATTTTTGTAGATTTTGTTGAAACTAAGGAGTATCTCTCTCTTGCAAAACTCTGTCCAGAGCTGATTTTGGCTTTCTATCTAGATCATATCTGGTAATTTGTTCTCTATCAGTTTTTAAATATCTTTCACTTAATGGCCTTCCAAACGTTTAGATTTTATCTGCACTGAAGAGACATAAGTTTTCGAAATGCGCATATGCAGAATTGAAATTCACAGTAGCTTCGGTATTTAGTTATTTAATTGGCCAAGTAGTCTCAGAAGTCAAGATCTTTGAATGTGTTTTTCCATAGGGTGTAAGGTTAAACAATGTCCCCCGCTGGTGGCAATCTTGGATCTGATGAGGACTTGCTGGACACATTTTTCAAAGGGGGCCAGCTATGGGCAGTTGTGACCAAGTATGATTCCAATTGGCCAAGTAGTCTCAGAGGAGAAGATCTTTAAATATGTTTTCCCATAGCCAATGTTAAACAAAATTCTCCACTGGCAGCCATCTTGGATGAGCTCGATAACTTCAATCATGTGGGTAAAAAGTAGTCCTTGACATACTGAACATTTTTGTACTAAATCTTAACCTCTATCCCAAATCGCTTTTGAAATATAAGGCAAAATGTATAAACTTACAAAAGAATTGACCGATGAAGGGAAATAACTCCTATATAGATTCAGATTTTCTTCGAGATTTCTACGTGGTTAGATCTTGATATGCTGATCATTTAGAAAAGAAAATAAAAATAGAAAATATTAAAATTTTGAAAATTTTACGAAAAGGGCAATAACTCAAAGACGGGTTGTCTTCAAAATTTCAGAGCAGGTAGATCTTGTCATGCTGGTCAGAATTTTGATATCGGTTTTTTTAGTCATTTGCCAAAAATAGCAATTTACCCATGTTCTAGTTTTGGTAACGGCAGCCATGTTGTAACATCCTCGGACTCCTCGGACACAATTTTGAATTTAGATACCCTGGTAATGATTCAGACCCTAGTGTTGATTATAATTGTCCCAGCAGTTTCAGACAAGAAGATTTTTGAAAAAGTTTACGACAGACGACGGACAGACGACGGACACCGACGGACGCCAAGTGATGGCAATAGCTTACATAGCATTTTATGCCAGGTGATGAGCTATAAATCTGAAGTCGCGTAAATGATCTTGGCATGTGAAAAATAAACCCGGATACATAAATGTAAACCAGTGTAAATACTCTGCGGTTGTTATGATTCGAATTGAGAATTATCACGTTAATTTTGCCTTATGGGGGGAGGGTCAAGAACGTTTGCATTTTGAGTCGCCCTGAACACTTCTTGTACATTTATATATTGCATACAGATGGCTAAAGTATAGCTCAGGCCAATTTGACCACCATCTGCCAGGTATAGGCTTCATGGTTGACAAATTCGATCAGCAAATTAACTTAAATTAAATTTTGTAAAATTTTAAATTACTGAAAATTCCACTTTTCACGAATATCGGACCATATACATTTGTATTCAAATTTACCCGTGTTTTAGCGTTAAAATTGCATATTATGATATAAATAATGCATGTTCAGGAAAGAAAGCAAAACATAAGTATGTTTTTTACATATATATGTGAAGACAGGCAAACTTTTGTGAATTTGAAGCATCATTTTGTTGATGTAGGGGTAAAATTTTCGGTATTTAGAGTCTATTTGAACACTCTTTGCTTTTCCTAAATATTGCTTTAAAACAACTTATGAACAGCTTAGAACAATACAATGGCATATCTGCATATATCTTCAACTTGACATATATATCGAGGTGAATTTTAGAAAAATCTGAAATGCTGAAATTCTCATTTTCCAGGACCTGAACGTTTAAGAAACTTAAAATTAGAATATTGTAATCGATTAAATTTAAAAGTAGGACTATTGTAATCGATTAAAAGTAAAGTGTGAAATCTCAAAAGGAAATATTTTGTACTTAATTTATTGTTACACTGTTATAATGATTACAATATTTGACAATGATCCAGGACAAAATACGAATAATGTAATTCCAAATTCCAAACTTGTTTCCAAGACTATAATATGCCACAGGTATCAAATATCTAACAATTGAGAATATTTGAAAACCGGGTATGAAAATAATCAAATCTTATCAAATGATTCATATTTGATGAAGTAACTTATCGCAGCCCTTGGGTAAAATTCTTGCATATTATACTTTACATGCATGCACATTACTTAATTATGATCAAGTACTCTCGTGCGTAATCAATATGGCAGAAGTGAGGAAGTCGGCCTTAATGAAGCAAAATTTAGCTTGAGGTTGTATTAAAACTACAAAAAAAGGAAGGAGCATTGCAACATACTCATAGTGAACTTTAAAAGCGAGAGGCCTTTTGACATTAATTCATATTGTTTGAAGTTCAATTTTAAAAGCAGCTTAAATACATGCGCATGACGTTTAAACCTTCAAAGGAAAACATCTTAGATATAGTACATGAACTGGAATGACCCCGCGTGCACCCCCCCCCCCCATTTCCGAACCCCACCCATTTTTTTCAAGTTCCCATACATCCCATCTTTAAAATAAAACATGTTAACACGAGCATAACCTACCTGCACTTGTGGAATTGGGCCCATTTTTTTGGAAAATTTCGTTTTTCGTTCAAGTTTTTCTTTCAGTTGCTTCAAAACGTGGACCAAATGCTTCCCAGTTATAAAAACGAGGTATCAAATAATAGCTTATTGTATCGGCTTTACAAACAATCCAAGGTTTTATAATTACTATGCCCAATACGTTCCATAGCGCAATTTAACGTACCCCTACCCCAATGAAATATTGACGAAAAATCTGATATTTTCACTGAAATTGTGTAAGTTTGATGGTCTAGAGAACCCGAAGGGCATCTCAATTCCCGATTCTGAAAATTGTTTTTAGTTTTGCAATCTATTTTCTTTGATATAAAACATGTTTAGACAATTTTTACATATTTCAAATGACCAAAATATTATTTTCAAAAACGCCAAATATATGGATCTGTGAATATTTTCGTTTTTGAATAAGTCTTGTCTTTCTTTTGCCTCATATTATTTTTTAGTAATCAAATGTCATTTAAAATAGGTATCAAATGAAAGCTTATTATATTTGCTTTACAACTATAACAAATAATGACCGTTTTTAGGTAATATATACATCATTTATCAATAAAACTTACCCCTCTACCCCAACAAATTTACTCTAAAACTGTCAATTTTTTGTCAATTTTCGCATAAAAATTACCAGAAGACACAAAATGTGTATTGTATAGAACAATGTTGCATAAATTATAGTATGATGTTATATATCAACAGCCATTTGTTGACTTAGACTCAAAATTTTGCCCGAAATTGGTGAAAAATTGGAATTTTCAACATTTCAGAATTTTTTTGAAATTATGGATTTCCTTTGTTTGGGTTCTAGTGCTGCTGATGAGGAATAAATTTTCGAAATGGCCATACAGCTCATTACAATTATTGCAGTTGGAGTTAACATATGTGTTATGGTGTTGAGCCCTTAAGTGTAATCCTTACCTTAAATGTAATCCGATTACACTTAAGGTTAAGGACCACCTTTTAATGTAATCCCGGTTACATTTACGGTTGCAGGACCTCCCTTAATTGTAACCGATTACAATTAAGGGAGATAGTGTACATATGCCTACAGTACCTACCGTAATTGTAATCCCTCGGAATTTGTTTACAATTTGCAGCACATATAAGATAAGAAAACGTGTTCATCATAGCTTGATTATGAGTCATATTGCTGCGTTCAGATGTACATATAATGCGCATCGAATACGTATCGAAAGCATTTTCGATGCGCATTCAATACGTATTACGTGTGAACACAACGTTACAGATACGTTTTGAGTAAAACAATAACTGATACGCATTAGTTTAATGCGCATCGAATGCGAATTAATTCTAATTACGTGTGAACGCAGCATTATAAAATCCAGAGATTTGGAGCTCCTTGTATATCGTATGGAAAGTCATTTTCCATACCTTGGCTACATGACGTCACGGGCTTGTAGAAAGAGGCGTCATTCGCCATATTGTATTCGTCTCGCCCGCGACCAAAAGTCGCCGAAAGTGGGACATAGGAGTGCAAAGTATGACGACGGCGGCGGCGGTGGCGTCGTTAACTTTTACTAAATACAGGATAGACTGAAAACCCTTTTATGTAGGAAATCTGATTTGGTACAGTGGCAGTACTTATTAAGTGCTAACTGATGGACACAAAACTATGTGACCTTGACTTTAATTTCACGGTCTAGTGACCAAGGTTAAGTTTTTTTCAGATTACATCCTTTCCTCAATAACTAGAGGTGGTAAGTCAATGATATATGGTATGTAGGTTGGTCTTGGATAGTTCATGTGAGTCTATTATATGACTGTTGTCCTTGACCTCGATTTTATGGTCTAGGACAAGGTTAAATTTCTCTGATTATATTCATTTCTCAACAACTATTAGTGGTAGGTCAATGATATTTGGTATGTAGCTTGGTCAATTGTAGTACATGTCAGTCTGATATGTTACCTTTGCCCCGATCTCCATTTAACAGTCTACTGACCATGTTAAGTTTTTCTGATTAGATCACTTTCTCAACAATAGTTTGGCATATGACATTAGTCCTTGACCTCAATTTCACGGTCTAGTGACCAGGTGAGCCTTCTCTGAAGGTTTCTATTTCTCAATTAATACAAGTGCTAGATCAATAATATTAGGTATAAAGGTTAGTCTTAAGTAGTACATGTCAGTCTGGTGTGTGATTTCTGTCTTTGAGCTGTACATGTACATGTTAAATGAAGGTTTAATGCTCATGTCAATTTTCTTTAGATTAGATCCATTTCTCGACATTGATAAGTGGTATATCAATAATATTTTGTATGTCACTTGGTTTGGGTAGTTTTTGTCAGTTTGGTATAAGACTTTTGCCCTTGACCTCAATTTTACAGCCTAATGATCAAACACTTTATTATAAGTTTCTCTGATCAGATACATTTCTTAATAACTGAAATTGGATAATTTAGGTTAATTTTTGTAGTATATTTCCACATTTCCTTTGCAATGTCTAACAATTTCCCACTGATCCATGTGCCGACAGGCAAAACACCTATTTGGGTCCACACCTGTTTTGAATTTGCAGTCGGTGGGAAGCACACAAAAACAACTTCATCTGTTAAATCCGGTTTGTGATCCGTTTGGCAAGTTTCTGAGATATACAAATATGTTAAGTTCATTAACGATACGTGGAAATAGTGAGATATTTAAATTCTAGTCTTATACGATTTGAATTTGGCGCCAATATTGATAGCATCGGGGTAGACACGATATATCACGATACTTCGAGTAGCTTCGAATCTCTGGAATTTATGTCTCTGACAAAACTGCATTTAAAAAGATTTGTAAAGATGTCGCATCGACCTCTATATTGAACAACAGTAGCATCATACACGGCACTCTCTGTAGGATTTGGCAATGAAGCATCAGGTATTTCCGTACAAATCCCAGTATCGATGAAAAACAGTCTGAGCCGATATTTTGTTGTTGTCTGATTGTTCTCAGAATGAAGGAGTAAGTCGGAGGGAGTCGCATGCAGATAGTGATTTTGTGATTCGAGCTAACATAAGACAACCCATCCTGGTCACCTTTCCTGTAAATGTTTACACTGAGTGTTTTTTTTTTATCTTCCCGTTCTTTTAGGGGGGAAGGAGGGGGTCTGATCTCGGATTCACGTGAAAATAATGACAAAATCCCGATTTTCCCAGTAAATAAATGACTTAATCCTGATTCCGAAAAATGAAAATCCCTATTCCGTTTATCATGGGTTTTGTTACGGGTTAATCCCGAATCAACCCGTTGAATAAAACAACTAATCACGGAGTCCTGAAAAAGATCCTTCCGTCCCTCATTTTTCGATTCCATTACACAGTTGTCATTTGGAAAATTTTAACCCTCAGAATAGTGTCTACAAATCTTTAACAAATCTTTAACATCCCGTCTGTGAATTTTCAAGCGATTATTAGCTTCTTGATTTATCCCCATGGAAACGGTAGCAATTATGGCATTTCTAGAAGAAAAACGAGATGTCCACCATACAAAATAAATGCTAAAATTTCAATCTTTAGAAATTAAGGTTAAGTAGACATTTGTATTAAGCTCCATTAGATCATTCACATATAGAATATCAAGCCTCTTGCAATTGCAATAAACGAGCTAAAAACAATCTACATTTTGACCTTTTGACCCCTGTGACCTTGGCCTTCGACCCGACCTTAATGAAATTAGCATAATGGTGTTCAGCTTTATATGATCAATATGCAGGCCATATATGAAGGTTCTATCACATCTGGTTGAAAAAATAACGGCTATGTTGAAGTTTTCCATTTTTCACTCAGTGACCTTGACCTTTGTCCTGACTGACATTTTTTTGGTAGATTTGTTTTAAGCTTCATAAGATCTTTTCATATAAAGAATATCAAACCTCTAGCAATTGTAATTAACAAGCTATAGCGAAATCTATATTTTGACCTTTTGACCTCTGTGACCTTGACCTTTGACCTGACCTAGTGAAATTTACATAATGCTGCAAAGTTTCATATGACCAATATACAGGCGCAATATGAAGGTCCTATCACATCTTGTTGAAAAGATATAGGCAATGTTGAAGGTTTTGTTAGTTTTCAATTTTGCATTCAGTGACCTTGGACCTTTGACCTGACCCAAATTCTTTTGGCGGATTAATATTAAGATTTATTAGATCTATTCACATATAGAATATCAAGTCTCTAGCATTTGTAATTAACAAGCTATAGCAAAATCTAGATTTTAACCTATTGACCTCTGTGACCTTGACTTTCGACCTGACCTTAGTGAAATTTACATATTTGTGTTTAGCTTTACTTGATCAATACACATACCAAATATGAAGGTCCTAACACATCTGGTTTAAAAGTAATGAGCCAGGTTAAATTTGCGGACAGAGAGACAGACAGACAGGGCAAAAACAATATGCCCCCGATATAAAGATCCGAGGGCATGAAAAACAAAAATTGGTCGCTAGAAAATTTTGCATTGTGGTTCTTTTCGGTATGCCTTTAATTTTTGGTTTTTAGATAAACCCCAAATTTTGTCGCTAGAAAATTGGTCGCTAGAAATTGGTCGTTAGCTTGAGTAATAATGTTTTTAAAGTCAGAATTTCTATCATTTTCATACAATTAAGTCATTTCTTTTGTATAATATTTTGAAACAATTCCGAGCACTTTTCCATGGTAACGATGGCTATTTCAAACAAATATGACTAATAATTATGCTTTGGCGGAACACGCTTTCTTATCTTATATGCGATGCAAATTGTAAACTAATTCCGAGGGATTACAATTACGGTAGGTTCTGCAGGCATATGTACACCATCTCCCTTTATTGTAATCGGTTAGAATTAAGGGAGGTCCTGCAACCGTAAATGTAACCGGGATTACATTTAAGGGTGGTCCTTAACCTTAAGTGTAATCGGATTACAATTAAGGTAAGGATTACACTTAAGGGCTCAACATATGGTCTCATGTTCATTTACTCCATATCCTTTCGTAAAATATTTAATACAGGAGTTTGTCTTTTATTGCAGTGTGGAGTTGGTAAAACAATTCCCCGTGGTAGAGATGTATGCTCTTTATTTTTCTTAGATATGGTGTACTTGTACATGAGATAATATGTCCAAAGTCCACTGCTATAACGTTATTATATATGCCATATCTGGAGGATATATCTGCAACTATGCCAATTAATTGTACCAAGCAACACATTTAGTGTCTTAAAACATTGTTAAGAAAAACAAGGAGTGTTAAATGTGACTCTGATTACAGAAAATCTTACCCCTACCCCAACAAATTTTCCCTGAAATTGTCAATTTTTTTGTTTATGTTCACATAAAAATAACCAGAACTCGCAAAATATGTGTTGTATATGACAATAATGCATGAATTACATCATAATGTGCTATTTCAACAGCTATTGGTCGACTAAAACTCAATATTTCTCCCAAAATTAATGAAAATTGGAATTTTCAACATTTCAGATTTATCCGTAGTTCATCTTTAAATCGCAATTTATGTCAAATGTGTAGAATATATCTGCAGATATGCCAATTAATTGTTCTATGCAAAACATACGTTGTCTTAAAACATTACTTTGAAACACAAGGAGTGTTATATGTGACTCTAAATACCGAAAATCTTACCGCTTCCCAAACAAATTTTCCCTGAAATTAGTGATTTTTGGTCTATGTTCGCATAAAAATAACCAGAACATGCAAAATGTGTGTTGTATATGTCAATGTTGCATGAATTACATCATGATTTGGTATGGAAAATGGGAATTTTCAACATATCAGATTTGTCCATAGTTCACTGTTAAATCGCAATATATATCAAATCTATAGAAAATATCTGCAGATATGTCAATTAATTGTTCTAAGGAATACATTAGTTGTCTGAAAAAAAAACTTGTTTAAAAAAAACCAGGAGTGTCATATGTGACTCTAAATACCGAAAATCTTACCCCTACCCCAACAAATTTTCCTTGAAATTGGTGATTTTTGGTTTTTGTTCGCATAAAAATAACAAGAACATGCCGAAGGTGTGCTGTATATGACAATGTTGAATGAATATACATCATTATTTGGTATTTTAACACCCATTCGTCGACTTAAACTCAATATTTCTCCCCAAACTGATGAAAAATGGGAATTTTCAACATTTCAGATTTGTCCATAGTTAACTGTTAAATCGCAATATATATCAAATCTATAGAATATATCTGCAGATATGCCAATTAATTGTTCTAAGCGATACATTAGATGTCTTAAAACATTGTTTAGAAAATCAAGGAGTGTTTAATGTGACTCTAAATACCAAAAATCTTACCCCTACCCCAATACATTTTCCCAAAAATTGTTAATTTTTTTGTCTATGTTGGGATAAAAATAACTACCACACGCAAATTCTGCGTTGCACATAACAAAGTTGATTTCATACTATCATGATTTGGTATTTCAAATCCAGTTGTCAGCTTAAACTCAATATTTTGTCCAAAATTGATGAAATACAAAAAATACCAATGTTGCATAGAAAACTGTAAATTTCGTTATGCTGTACACGTGTTTCAAGGAGTTACCTCAAACAGCATTATTAATATCAAATAATATGGAAAGCCATAATCCAAAAGTTGTCACAAAAGAAGTACTCATTACCAAAAAAAAAATAGAAATAGAAAGCCAAATCCAGTACCAAGGACATCTACCGAGTGCCATACACGGAATGAAGCCTCAGTATTTTTAAGTGGTTAGAATTTTGATAAAAAAAGTAAATTTGTATAGCACGCAAGGTAAAATTTTCATGTCAGACAAGTCTGACTATCGGGCTTGTGAATACCCTCCGGGACCTCTGGTCCACCAGCAGTGGCATCGGCCCAATGGTTCAAAATACAAAAAATACCGATGTTGCATAGAAAACTGTAAATTTCGTTATGCTGTACACGTGTTTCAAGGAGTTACCTCTCATCAGAAGCATTAATATCAAATAATATGGAAAGCCATAATCCAAAGGTTGTCACAAAAGAAGTACTCATTACCAAAAAAAAAATAGAAATAGAAAGCCAAATCCAGTACCAAGGACATCTACCGAGTGCCATACACGGAATTAAGCCTCAGTATTTTTAAGTGGTTAGAATTTTGATAAAAACAGTAAATTTGTACAAAAATGGGAATTTTTAGTATTTCAGCTTTGTCCAAAATTTTTACTTTTAAATCGTTATATGTGGAAAATCTGGAGGAATTATCTGCAGTTATGCCAATTCATTGTCTTAACCGATACATATGTTATTTTAAAACACTGTTTGAAAAATAAGGAGTGTTCAATGTGACTCTAAATACTGAAAATCTTACCCCTACCCCAACAAAAATATTAAACTTAAAAATCTCCAAAATATGACCATCTTTACATATATATGAACAAATCATACTAATGTTTTACTTTCTTTGCAAAAGATGCATTTGATATATCATAATATGTAATCTTGATACCAAAATATGGGTAAAATTGAATATAATTTGGACGATTATCGTGAAAAATGGGAATTTCCAGTATTTCAGAATTTTCCAAAATTCAAAGTTAAATTGCTGAATAACGCCCATAAACCGAGAGCATGATCTTATTTTTGATTTATGGGAGGCTCTGTTTATTTTGGTGTCTGAAAATGATTTGTCATTGGACCTTTATACAATGTTTAAGCTTTTCAAGCTGAATAAAATGAAATAAATTGTGTTGAATATGTGTTGTAAGGGTAATATGTTTGTAATTTATGAGACTGTGGTTAGTCTAAAAGGCTTAAAAGCATACTCTCTAATTGCTAAGATATGACGAAACGATATTTAATCAACAGCTTCAAGTTATTTATCAATTTCATGAAGTATTTGCATCTCAAAGTCAAAACAGTAGAAATTCTGAAAAACGGAAAATTCCCATTTTTCATACAATTTCGGACAGAAGAGTCGAAAAGAGACCTTTTGAAAAGTTTTAATCTACTTAAATGATCTTCTTCGTGTCAGTTTTAGTCAAATACACGCTAGAATTCCCTTTAAACATTATTAGAGCCTGAATATTTCAAATTTTCTCTTAATTTTTAGGGGGAGGGGTGCTAATTTTGACATTTAAGAACCTACAATACGTCTGAAACTAAAATTGATGCATACAATTTGTTGCTAACATATCATAAATTATTATTGCATCGGCAATTATTAAATATATATTCAGATTTTTACGACCCTTAAGTCAAAAAGTCGAAATTGTGAAAAATCTAAAATTCCCCAAGATTCCATTTTTCAAAAAATTTTATACCGAACATCAAAATTTTATGGACTTTAATGGTTTTATTTTCCAACATTGTATCACATTTGATAAGTTAGGCATAAAGACTAGATCAAATGACGAGGGTTGTTTATCTGAAAGGAATTAACATCCTAAAATCCTCATTTTCGCAATTTTTTTCAGGGGTAGGGGTACATTTTTTGTATCCTCATATCATAAAATGGGCGTAAAGTACCCAAATTTGTGTTTATTGTAAAGCATATTAAATTATTTTTTATTTGACACCAAATTTCAGTACATATTACTTATCTGTAAAAAATTATGGAGCTTAAAAGATGAAACTTATGCTAAAACGAAAATACAATAATTTTTCGGATGTACTATAAATGTGGCCCTATACTGTCTACATGCGTGCAGGTTATGTTCGTGTTAACATGTTTTATTTTGAAGAGGGGACATAGAAGGAATGAAAAAAAAAACCGGTCTGGTTCGGATGTGGGGGTGCACGGAAAGTGTTTCCAGCCCACGGACTAATACATCATCATCAAATTGTTTGAACTATAAAAAAAATCATAGTTTTCAACTTTAAAATGGGAAAATACCTTAGATACATAGTCAAAGCATTTGAACTTAAAAAAGAGAAGAACTTTGAAACATGGGCTTAGTGTTTAATCTTCAAAAAAGAAAAAAAAGCTTCAACACACAGTCATATACTGTTTAAACATCGATAAGGGAAAGAAGCTGTACCACAGAGATATAGGATTTAAATTCAAAAAGAGAAAGGAACTTTTGCTCTGATGAATAGTCAGAAAGGTTAAACTACAAAAAGGGAAAGGAGCTCTGTTATATACTAAGTACTGTGAAAGTACTATTGTTCGTGGGGTTCCAATTTTCGTGGATTTCGTGGTTCCCTTAAACCACGAAATTAAGTTCCCAACGAAATGCATTTTTCCCATAGTGTTTTAATGTACAGATTCGAAACCACGAATTTAAGTACCAACGAAACAGTGATATTTATGAAAACCACGAAAATTGATGTCCACGAATAAAAGTGCATCCACAGTATTTAAAGCGATTAATTCGGAAAAAGAAAAGGAGCTTTGATGAATATACATAGGGTTAAAGATTTTGAGTGAGAAGTGAGCTTTGAATCAGAGTGATTGTAATTAAAGTCAGAAAAAGAAAGGATATTTAAATAATATTCAGTGTATGAAATACAGAAATGAATAAAGCATTGATAAATAGTGAAGCGTTTTTACTCCAAAAAGTAGGAAAAGCTTTAATGCATACTCATATTGCTCATATTGATCGATTGTCAAAAAAGGGAAGCAGCTTTGATTGAGTCAGGGTTATTGATTTTCGAATAGAGATCAATTGCAGTTACTTGTTTAAATTACCAATTCCCTAATGCATATACATAGTATTTGACTTTCAAAAAAAGAGAAAGGAGTTTTATCAATAGTGTTAGTGTCTGGACTTCAGTAACGCAAAAGACCTTAGTCACAGTCTTTGAACGTCAAAATACAGGTAAGAAATGGAGAATTTGGTATCTAGTCAAACATATAAAGCGATTCAAATCAAGAAAAGGTAAGATTCTTTCTATCGTATTAAAACTTTAAAAAAGAAAAGCATCTGCGAAACTATGCCATTAAGACTAAAAATTATAAAAGGAAAGTAGCTTTGATAGCCAGTATTCGAACTTCAAACAATAGAAAACGTTTTGATACACAGTTAAAGTGTTTGTACTACAAAAAGGTAATGAAATTTGTAATAAAGTCTTGGGGATTGAACTTCAAAAAATGATAAATGCATTGATGCTCAGTCAGTGCATAAACTTCAAAACTGAAAGGTGTTTTGATATAGTCATACTGTTTAAACTTCAAAACTGAAAGAAACTTTAATGTAAAGTCACAGTGTTTGAACTCCATAAACGATAAAGCAGCTTTGATACATACCTCATAATGTTAAGACTTCAGAAAAAAGGACAAGAAGATCAACAACAGAAAGAAAAAAATGAAAGGATATGGAGTAAATGGAAATGAGACAAAGTCTCTACAAAAACTAGAGAGACTAAATGCCCCCGTTGCCATCATCCAAGTTTTTCCCCATGTGTTTCTATTCCAGTTTTGGATAAAATTTAGCTAGTCTGTTTGTGTCTGTAAGACACATATGATGCCCCCGCAGTTGGATATAAAACATGAATATCCAATTTCTAAGCACTTGATATAACTGTGACTTTAATACTAGGGAGGTATTATCCGAAATAGCAGTCCCAGAACACACATTTTGATAAAATGGCAAAGTTCAACTACCCATTAAAATCACAAATTTTGGCCAAAATATTTAATATGACAATATACATATCTTTTATCCATGCCTAATCACTGTGGAAAGTAAAATAAATGTAACATTAATAATAAGGCAGGAGTTATCTGGAACAACAGGTCAAGAAAATACATTTCGATAAAATGGCCCCTCAACTACCCCTCAAAATCACAAATTTTGGCCGAAATCTAAACCATGACAATATGCTTATCTTCAATCCATGCCTAATCACTGTGCAAAGTAAAATAAATGTAGCATTAATATTGTTGGAGGAGTTATCCGGAATAACAGGTCCAGAACACACATTTCGATAAAATGGCCAAGTTCAACTACCCCTTAAAGTCACAAATTTTGGCCGAAATCTAAACCATGACAATATGCACATCTTCAATCCATGCCTAATCACTGTGCAAAGTAAAATAAATGTGGGAGGAGTTATCCGGAATAACAGGTCCAGAAAACACATTTTGATAAAATGACCAAGTTCAACTACCCCTCAAAATCACAAATTTTTGCCAAAATCTAAACCATGACAATATGCACATCTTCAATCCATGCCTAATCACTGTGCAAAGTAAAATAAATGTAGCATTAATATCATGGGAGGAGTTATCCGGAATAACAGCTTATCAGAGATGGGACGGACGGAATTACGGATGGACGGACAGGGGTAAAACAATATGCCCCCCCGACTTGTCGTTGCGGGGATATAGAAATATGGTATGATTACGCAAAGGAACAAAGCTAATATTGTTCTTGAAGTCACCAGTCAAAATTATAAAAGAAAATATAATAGAAAACACTTACAACTGAAAAGCAAGATAGTTCATTGTCTCATTATTTGCTTTCTATAATTAAGGAGAACTTTGTTGATATTTCTCTTTGTAAGAGTTTATTGGATACTCTTTCTCCTGTCGGTACCTAATAAAAATAGTTTGCATTCTTCTTTCAAAAAAGATATCACAGAGTACTTAAAAGATGTTCACTGTTTAAAATATGATATTTTAGAAATTTAAAAAAAAAGTATTTCTAGCAAAAAACTAGGCTACTGATCTGGTTTTGAGATTCAGTTGATTAAAAAGGGGGTGTGGAATGAACGCTTCTGAATTTTTAAAAGGCTTAAATAAGCAATGTTACATCATGAATGGATATGGAAAAAATGTGTAGGATATGAAATTTAGTCAAATGATTGAAAATTGTATAAAAAAAAATAGTATGTGCCGCTACAGAAAGAATAACATTGGTATAGTACCACTACATAAACGATTATTAGTATAGTTTTGCTGTAGAAAGTGATTTTGGTATGGCGCCACTATAAAAAAAAATCATTAAAAATCATCATCCGCATTGCGCGGCTACAGAAAAGGTATCATTTATATGGCACAACTGCAAAAAAGATGCATTCATACAGTGCCAATGAAAAATAAAATACCACGTTGTTACTTGTAGGGAAAATCCATAAAATGTGATGCTGATGCAGAAAAGCATCATTAACCTTTTTATGTTGCCACATGTTGCCACTACGTACAATAGGCAGCATTGGTTTAGTGACACTAACGAAAATTGGCACTGTTATGGTAAAACAGCATTGATATCATCCGGTTGCCATTACAGATAAACACCATTTAGTATGATACCACTACAGAAACACAGTAAGAGTACGCAGGCATTACAGATAAACACCATTTGGTATGATACCACTACATGTAAGAAGTAAAAGTACGATGGCACTACACATAATAATCATTGGGTATGACACCCCTACAGCAAAGCAATAAGAGTACTGTGGCATCACAGTTAAGCACCATTTGGTATGAGGACACTACAGGAAAGCATTAAGTGTACGGTGGCATAACAGATAAGCAAAATTTGTTAAGATACCACTACATAAAAGACGTAAGAGTACGGTGGCATTACAGTTAAGCACAATTTGGTATGATATCACTACAGAAAAGAAGTAACAGTACGGTGGCATTACAGATAAGATCCATTTGGTATTGTACCACTACAGAAAAAGGTAAGTGTACGGTGGCATTACATATAAGCGCCATTTTGTTTGATACCACTACAGATAAGCACCATTTTTTATGAAGCCATTGCAAAAAAGAAGTAGGTAATGCACTGTTGTATTAAAGAAAAACTGAATATGTATGGTAAAATACAGCAAAGAAGCATGGGTATGGTGCCACTTTAGAGAAATGAAATGGTGTCAAAACAAAAAGCAGTTCAAATCTGTTGGTATGGTTCCTTAACAAATAGGAGGCACGTAACGATCAATATGATATCACTGAAAAGAGGATTTGTGTGTGCAGTTTAAACTGCATACACGTTAATAGATGTGGTGCCAAAAGATTTTACATACCAATTGCATACTCAATGAAAAATGATGCCACTGAGATTGTACATACCGATTGATTTGGTACCACCACATGCATATTGACAGATCTGATGCCACTTGTACCTCAAACACGGATCAACGAGAAGATACAACAAAAACCAATAACAATGTTTTTTTTTCGATTCATCTCTTTATCTTTTGAATACCTACAAAGGCTAACATTATGTAAATGCAACATGCACGTGTATTCCAGAATTAAATGTTTTACAAAACCTACCGCTTTCAGCAAAAATTACATCCATTAACAATATTATAAAAATCTTTTCTTTATGAAACAACATCGCCATAAACATTAGAAACAGTATATTTTTTTGCAAGATGAATTGTGCCACACGGAAATTATTACAATGGATTGATATTTAACGGAAATCACATTTTACATATTTCAAGTGTATTTGTTCAACAAGTACATTTTTTGTTATATATTACTAGAAAAAAGGAAATACTGTTATATACTATACCTACAGCTTATAGATTTTAGAAAATTTTGCATATTAACTGAAAAAATGTTTTTTATAGTTAATTTTGTAGAATTTATTTACACGCAGTCCTTTTTAAAGCACAGTATGGAGGTAAGAAAATTGCTCTAAATGGCATCAATTTTCTTACTTGTATTCTAAAAAGATCGTCATTATATTAAAATATCTATTAAGGAGGCTTACTGTTGATATTGTTTATATCAAGCATTTCTTGAAACCTGTTTTTAATTCACTAAGCATTGTAGATTAAATGAAATAGTAAAAAGAAATGCACATGTGCTTTTAACTGAGATACAATACATTAAAAATTTGGCGGGAAATGGATTTCTCTGGATTTTCCCCAACTTAACATTAGGACTATCCTTTGTCTAAAAGATAGGAAATAATATCAAGAATCTTATGAAAAATTGCCAGCTGTCTTAATTTGCCAAAAAGAAGACATTCGTAAAATAAAAGGTGGGGTACGTGCGCAAAATTCTTTAAGCCATTTAACTGTAGAAAACCGGAGGAGTTCCGAAAACTGACAGAAATTAAAAAAATGTGACGAGTAAGCCACCTTAACAGAGAAATCCTTTTCCCGGCAAATGTTTTGTATCTCGGACCTATGTACTTCTTTTTACCATTGCAGTCCACAGGGAATAGCGGGTTGGAGCTATAATGGTTTTTTTCGTAAAAAAGCCCCTGTGGTATATCTTTAAAAGGAGTTTGTTAAATTTTTCGTATACTGCATAAAATACTGCATAAAGTAGTAGAGATGAGCAAAAAAAAGACAGATAACAAATCGTTTGTGCGTAAATATGTGTAATGTATTCCACTTCCGAGAGAAGTAATTAGTTTTCATATCATTCATCCGAACCACCCACACTTGTGATAATTATACCTACATTTCCGGAGTAGATATCATTAACATCTAAATAATTATAATTTCCTTTTAGTTATTTATTTTGTTTTAGAATGGTTGAACATTAGAACATAGTTTAACTTTCGATTTGGATAAGAACACGAGAGACAAGGGTAAACTTCGCTGTAACAAACAAGTACATTCCCAAATAAATTGGTCTTTGGGGCGCATGAAGGTTTTTGATTTTTTTATAGAGACCGTGATAAAGAGACCAAAAGGGTGGATTGAAAAGTCTCACTTCCTACATCAGCTTAAGGGGTCCACTTTTTAGAAAAAAAAATATTGCATATTGCGAAAACTATAAGCATATTCAAAAACCTAATTAAATACTTTATTAAAACAAAAGTTTATAAAGATAATTAGAAAAACAAAAGACAAATGAAAGAGTTATAGAATCTTTTGTAAAGAAGCTGGTGAATTATCAGTTCCGTTCAGGTCTTTCCATTTCTCTATTCAAGTCCGCTTTTTTGCATCAAAATCAAGTTAACTCAAAATAATTTTTAATATTCAAAAAGAATATTTTTTCTTTAGATGAACTTGCCATAGAAAAAAAATCCGTACAGAAATAAGAAAAAAAAAGTTATGTCTATCTTAGTAAGGCTACCCAACCATTTTCAAGTTCGTTCCGGTCTCAAAGATCATCGTTCAGGTCAACTTTTTGAGAGAAAAATATTGTGTATTGATAAACCTTTTTCACATATTCAAACCCTCATTAATTCTTCAATAAAAACAACAGTTTATAAATATATTTTAAATCTAAAAAAGTTAAATAGTTTTCGCAAAGTAGTTAATGAATTATCAGTTACGATCATTTTTAAAAAATTCCCCGTTCGGAGGTCCGTCTGTCACTGTGGTGCATGCAGCGTTGCATGACCAGCAATTAGTCCGGATTAAGGGAGATAATTCAATTTTTCAAAAATAAATTTTATTCTCCCGAATAATAGTTCGTTATCTAATTGACCACAGCATGTATCAATTACATATGGTCAATAGTTTAATTAGCATGTTTCAGTTGCATCTCTTATCAGAGGTTTTAAGTGACTTTATGAATCCTTATATAGGATTATAATATTTTATTATCTATCAGCACTATTTAATACAGAGAGAGCTCTAATAATGCTTGAAAAGAAATTGAGAATGAATTTCAATTTTTCCTTCATTGCAATTCTTTCACAAGTTTAGACAAATTTTTATTCAAAATCGTTGACTTACACGATCTTTTTTAATGGTACAACTTTTATGAAAATTTGAAAATAAAAAAGCTCTACAGAGTTTTTTGAATGGAGACCGTTTTTATATGAAAACCATATAGGAAAATTTCAATTCATGAATACTTATGTCCCGGAACCGAAATCTTTCAATTAATTAACAACATTTTGGATTAAAAAGGATGCACATCTGTATAAGCTTTTTGTATCGGATTATGGGTTATCTATTATTTCATCCTACGGAAACTTTATTGTTTTTTTTTCTTTTGGGATATCTGCGGATATTTTTTCAGGTATGCAGGATATAACATTCAAAAAATGGCTTATTGGTCATATTCCCTCCTTTTTACATACAAGGCCCATCCACATGTATTGTTTAATACATTATTATGTTCGTTGCCATATGATTGCAAATGACAAATGTAATTGTATGCAGTCGTGCAATTTGTCAAACCTCGAAATAAATACAGAAATTAATATGTCCGTAAAGATCGAAAATATTTTATTGTAGATATATTTTGGGTCTACGATGTGAGCTGAACTATATACTCGAAAAGAGGACCGATTTCTAATGTTTTTTCTTACATAGTGGAGGGGTGCTTCAGAAACATTGATATATAAGTAAAGTATGCATAATGGTGAAACTGTGGTCAATCATAAATTGTCATAATTCAATTCCAAATATATAAACAGGGAACTTTAAATAAATTGTGAAGAAGTCATAAATAGTTCGATCGTCTATAAGAGTATTTGCGTTTCCCGAGGATCATGGTAGGATTGACCAACTGACATCCCATATTTGACGGGTGCGTCTAAACACCGCTAAGAACCTTCTTAGTGCACTAAGAACATTAAAGTGCCACTAAGAAGACATCTTATTCGCACCCTGAACAAACCATAATAGCGATTTGCATATAAATGTCATATTTACAAAGTTTGGTAACAATACTATGTATAGTTTTAGAGTTTTTTGCCTTTTTGCAAACTTTTTGAACATTTTTACACATATCGTAAATCAATTAAGCGTCGCTTAAATAAACAACAACCGTTTTCTCACTAATGTGTTAAGTGAATCCACATGACCCCTTATTCAACCCCATGCAAGTCAAAGTCTACACAGAGAATAACACTGCATATTTGCCCACGAGGGTGATTTTTTTTACTTTTATATTTTTTTTTATCTTGCATAATATATTCTGTCATAATGTCTTGAAATTCTGAACTTTCAAGTTCTTTCCATGAGTTGCAATCGAGAATTTTTTTCAGTTCTTTGCAATACGTGATACATGTCCAGGTAAAAATTTAGTGAAGCCGTTCTATAATCGCAATAAACTTGAATTCTGGTGACATTTTCGTTTCAGTTTTATCAATGTGCTAAATAAAACTAGAGGCTCTGTGAGACTTCCAATGGCTCCACTGACGCAGTAATAAATATCATTTTTGATGCAACATATTCTAATTTACATTAAATGTTTAACTTCATTGTGAATAGAAAGCTACGTTCTGTCTACGTTTGGTTTCAGGTAGAAAAAGACTGTGTACATATAGTTCATACCTTAATATATCTTCACTATATCAGTGGTAGATTCAAGGGGTGCATAGGGGCACACGTCCCCTTTTAACCTTCAAAAATGATGTAGAAATTACCCGTAAGCCCGTAATTTTTACTTTACAATAAAAGGGGTACTTAAAAGATTTTTCATGAAACAAACATTTAAAACATTTTCACCTCGCCCCGCTCGGCGATTTTCATACCATTTTCGGGGTTTACTGCCCCCAATTTAATCAAACATTGATCCTCACTACCCTGTCGATCTGCGCTTGAGGACACAATGCATAAGGGTCGGACATGTGCGACTATTCAGTATATAATTTAGTATATGCAAATAAGAGTATACATTAACTAAACTGAAACAATATCCAAACCAATGGTGGCTTCAAGATGAAGAACAACAATAAAAGCGTTGTTCCATTACTTTGTTTTACCATGTATTTGTAGAGACTTTGTCTCGTGTGCATTTACTCCATATCCCTTCACTGCTCAATCATAGTATTCAGAACATGCTCTAATTGTCGTTATAAGATGTTTTTCAGTTCTGGGGTTTGATACGATCTCATGAACAACTGAATAACAACATGTTATTTTTCAAACTGTAAAGCAATAATGGCGATCGCATATGTCTGCTAAAACTGACTAACTAATAAGAACAACTCTAATTCGATATCACTAATCACACAAATAACAAAATACAAAAGTCACTGTGAATTTACTTTCTTCATATTACCATTTCGGCAACTTCAGATCAAATCAAAACACTTGGAAATCTAGAGCCCGAAATATGTATAAAAGCTGATAGAGAACAAATCCCCAAAAGAATGTAAATAGAAAGCCAAAATCAGCCAAAGACAGAGCTATGCAAGAGGGAGATACTCCTTAGTTTTTAAACAAAATTTCTTTAAATTTAGATATTTCATGGTTCCAAATAAAATCCGTTTTCGGGCCAGCACCGCAAGTACTGGCCACTGGGTTGGTGAATACCCTCGCGGACTAACAGTGCACCAGCAGGGACAAATTGTAATTTAATTTTAGTTAAATATAAAAAAGTGAATTAATATACACGATGTTTTGTTATAATCAGATGAACATTTCTTTTGTAACTTGAAAAAAATAAGAAATTAAAAAATAACAAAAAATATAAAAGAAAAAGATAATGATAAATGTATGAAAATTATACATTTCATCAAGTTTCATATTATTATTGCTTTGATAAACTGAAGAGTTATGTGTTACAATTTCACACTTATTTTGCAAAAAGTTCTATTTAATTAGTAATGAAGGGATAACATCGATTTTAATGAAATGCTTAAAAATAATTGTGTCCTAATACTTGACACATACGTGTATTTCCGTCAACAAAGGACATCATGTTGAGACCCAGTAATCAACACCCTATTTGTTTAAGTAAATCGATGAGTAATTACCCTGAAACATCACACAATGTTAAACTTTACTAATAAGGCTTATTTTACATAAGGTAACTCCATAAAAAATACACAGTTATAGGTTTTGAGTAAAAATCACCTTCCGCATGAACCAGTTTTTATGTCTACATTTCCCGTCCTACGTGTTCTTAGTGGCACTTATATGTTCTTAGTGCACTAAGAACCTTCCTAGCGGTGTTTAGACGTACCGATATTTGACCGTCACATCTGATGAAGTTGGTACATCGGCGAATCCAGAAGGGGGTTCCGGGGGTTGGAACCCCCTTTCCTTGAAAATGTTTTTAATTTTGTACAATATTTAGGAAAATAACAGACAAAAAAAAATCGGTAAATGTGGTCTAGAACCCTTTTTCTGGAACCCCATCGGACCCCCCTTTTTCAGAGGCTGAATCCGCCGGTGTAGTATCCATGCACCTCCAGTTGATCGTTTTCTTTCCTGGAGGACATTGATCATGTTGAAGTTTTTCTTACTATTTTGCGAAAAAATATATATAATTTTTGAACCAAGCTGCGATCCTTCAATACATAAACAACCATTTTTTCGTATTTTCCTGTATTGAATGAAATTCTGACAGTCATCTACTTCATTTCATTGTTTCATTTATATTGGAGGTCGTTTTTTGTTTGATGTTCAAATTGTTTAATAAAACAAAATGAAAAAAAAAAACTTGATTTTGAAAATTCAGCCATCCTGAGCTAAGTTTATCTAAGTATGTTGGTGTCCTGACGTTCATTTTAT
The DNA here is from genome assembly GCA_002080025.1 of Modiolus philippinarum. Lineage (NCBI taxonomy): Eukaryota > Metazoa > Mollusca > Bivalvia > Mytilida > Modiolidae > Modiolus > Modiolus philippinarum. The sequence goes on from MJUU01039074.1 coordinate 221,805, forward strand.
TCGGTTTTAAATACTTGCATATATATTTTTTTTTCAAATTGGTAATAAAATAAACTTTTCCATCGAACTTTTTTCATATTCGATATCATAACACTAAATATGATTTTGTATTGTATAAAACATGGAGCCAATACACTGATTAGTTATTATACATGTTAAAATGCATAAACTTTTTTCCTATGATATTTTTATGACTAAATGCTACAATTGTCTTATTTTATTGATGAAAAATTGGAAACGAGAAGAACAAACTATGAACACGATACTATAATTCAAGTTATTACAAAAAACGTTATTACAAAAACCGTTACGAATGTGACAACCGTTTTTGTAATAATTACCATTTTTGCAATAATTGCTTTTTTCGTTTCAACCGTTTTTGTAATATTTTTTTTATGTATCGAATACTTGTTCCCTTGCTTTAGTTGTATACTTCTATTGATGAATAATATAAAACTAGTGTCCCTGGTATTGGAAATAAAATTATCACAAAAAGCGTTATTACAAAAAACGTTGAATGCGTCTCAACCGTTTTTGAAATAAACAACAGATTTTGTAATAATTGTTTATACTATGTAATTTTTGTAATAAGGGACCGGCCATTTAACCTGAAAGGGGCGTGGGGGTTATGTTTTTTTTTTCGCGCGAAATTTTTTTTTTTTCACATGTATCAACAAAATATTTTTTTTCAAAAGTAACATTATTTTTTGGGGCAGAAAACCTTGATCTGAAATTTTTTTCATCATTTTGGCAGCCAAAATATTTTTTTCACATAAAATCAGATCCAAAATATTTTTTTAGAAAAAAACCATAGCCACTCCCCCCCCCCCCGTTCAAGTTAAATGGTCGGTCCCTAGTTTTTTATACTATGTAATTGTAATGGTCCATCAATCTTATTGATGAAAACCAGAAAGAAACGTTTTGCCTAGTATGTATCGAATACTTGTTCCCTTACTTTAGTTGTATACTTCTATTGATGAGTAATATAAAACTAGTGTCCCTGGTATTGGAAATGAAATTATTACAAAAAGCGTTATTACAATAAACGTTGAATGCGTCTCAACCGTTTTTGTAATAAACAACCGATTTTGTAATAATTGTATGTAAAATGTAATTTTTGTAAAAATTGTTTATACTATGTAATTTTAATGGTCCATCAATGTTATTGATGAAAACTAGAAAGAGAGGTTTTGCCTAGTATGTACCGAATACTTGTTTCCTTGCTTTAGTTGTATACTTCTATTGATGAATAATATAAAACTAGTGTCCCTGGTATTGGAAATGAAATTATTACAAAAAGCGTTATTACAATAAACGTTGAATGCGTCTCAACCGTTTTTGTAATAAACAACCGATTTTGTAATAATTGTATGTAAAATGTAATTTTTGTAAAAATTGTTTATACTATGTAATTTTAATGGTCCATCAATGTTATTGATGAAAACTAGAAAGAGAGGTTTTGCCTAGTATGTACCGAATACTTGTTTCCTTGCTTTAGTTGTATACTTCTATTGATGAATAATATAAAACTAGTGTCCCTGGTATTGGAAATGAAATTATTACAAAAAGCGTTATTACAAAAAACGTTGAATTGTCTCAACCTTTTTTGTAATAAACAACCGATTTTGTAAATTGTTTATACTATGTAATTTTTGTAATAATTGTTTATACTATGTAATTGTAATGGTCCATCAATGTTATTGATGAAAACTAGAAAGAAACGTTTTGCCTAGTATCTCTGTTTTTTGTTGTTTCCGATGTTGCCATTGTCCTTCGACTATTTGTTTTGGATCTACGGTTCGGTTCTCATTTTCTATAATGAAAAAAAAAATAATTTACTGACTCAGAAGCACAGTTTTGAAGAAAAACAACGAATAGTTATTAGGTAAAACAGTTAACACACTAATGATGAGATGTGTTTGGATTCTTGTATCCTCGTGGAAGAAAATAAAGACTATAATTCATCGTGTCGATTTTTGTAGAGAAAAATTTATTACAAAAAGCGTTCTTATCAAAGAGGGTCATTCGGAAAGAAGTGGATTCGAAATAACCGTTTTTGGTATCATTTTTTATGCACCCAGATCGAGGATCGGGGGCATATTGTTTTTGTCCTGTCTGTTTGTCTATGCGTCCGAAACTTTAACCTTGGCTATAACTTTTGAACCATGTAAGGTAGACTTTTCATACTTGGCAACTGTATAGGTCTAGTTAAGAGGAACATAAATATGCAAAAAAA
>MJUU01039080.1:25093-35547 GCA_002080025.1 Modiolus philippinarum
GTGTCTGCTATGTGTCAATGGATATGTGTACTCAATTGCTTTTACAACTTTATTTTTTCATAGCAAAGTAGGTAATTTTTAAAAATAATTTAAATTGAACTGTCAGTAATGGAAAATAATAAGATTAGAATAAAAATAATTCATGACCTGTATCAGAATGTTGCCCCAGATAGAAAAAAAAATTCATGAACTTGTCTGTCAGTTTGCTGGAGTTTTGCCAAAGGATTATAACATGGTCAGCACATATAACAAAGTTGTCAGATGTGTACATAGAATTAGAAAATTAAAGCAATGCAAAAATGACGTTGAATTGCATAATTTTTTGAACAGTGAATTTGTACTGCCTAAACCAAATCTGAAGGCAACTATAAGTACCTCATGTACGCCACCTAAAATTGTAAAAAAATCAAATGTAGAACAAGGGATATCAAAAACTATGGAAGATATGCAAAACCAAATGAAATTGACCTCTTTAAAAGTAAAACGACAAAATCAACAGATAAAACGTCAAAGAGACATCATAGTTTCTTTGAAATCTACTGTCAAAGACTTAAAGAGCAAATTACAGAAACAAAATAAACAGGAAAATTCAACACAGTGTAATTTTTACATTAAGACAGTGAAGGATTTAAATGATCAAATTAAAGAGTTACAGGAGGAGATCGACGAAAATAATAATACCGAATACGCCGAGTCAGAAAACAATACTATAGAAGAAAATGATATTAATGTACTTGAAAGCAGACTTTCCACACAAGGACGTCCCTTTAAGACAGAGGTAAGGGAAATGTATTATTACATGCGAAGTCTGCAGATAGGAATCCACCATATCGGACCTATTATCAGAAAAATTTTATCCGTGGTGGGTTTTACAATCGTTTACTACATCTAGCAATTTTACTAATGAAATGGCAACTTTGTCAAGAAGTCAAATATCTGAATTACTTGAACAATCTGATAATCTGACAATGTATAGGGATGCAACCACAAAAAAAGGAAGACATTTCTATGGTATTGAAATATCTGATTCCCAAAAAATGTATACCGCAGGAGTAAGGGAAGTTTCAGATACCAAATCTGAAACTTTATCAAACACTATTAATGAGGTTTTATCAGATATTCCGTTCAATGGGAATCAACTAATTAACAAAGTGAAAAATATTATGACAGATCGGAGTGCCACAGAGGAGAAAATAAACAAAATTTTGATGGCACAAATAACTAACCAAACTGAAATAGAAACTAATTTAAACTCGTTTAAATGTGCAGTCCATCCTCTCTTACAATTCCAAGAGGTCTGTGAGAAAGAGGTCTCCAATTTAGAAAAGGATAAAGCAATCTCATTTTCAAAAGACAGCAATGAATCGTATACTCACACGCTTTTGAGATTTATTTCAAAACTTTTTTACAAGGATGGTTCAGGAGACCCTCTCAATACCAAAACATATTCAAAATCAGCTTGCGTAAAAAACATTCCAATTGAAAACTTTCATGGCAATAGATTTAACACCTACTTCTTCAATGCAGCTGGCACTTTTTATCTTGCGGAACATATATTATCTTATTTAGGAGAAACCAAACCATCACTGAATTTTACACAGAATTTCATCTACCAGGCATTACAAGACAACATTTTGGCTATATGCAAATCTTTGGGTATCATTTGCAAAATTATTACCGAACCGTATTGGAAAATAGCAGCAGATCAATCAAATACTCCGATAACAATGGGCTCAATTTACAACCGTTTAATAGAAGTTTTACTGTTAGGCATCGACAATCCAAAACTATTGATGTACAACAATATTTCTCTACTTCATGGACCATTCAGCAAATAAGATGATGTCAGCAAGTATCTTTTCTCTCCTTCCTCATATGATAACATTACAGAAGCATGCATTTCTAAATTTTGTATCGCATTGAAAAACAAAAGTAGTAAGCTTTTTGCAGATTTTTTACCCAACGGCAAATTATATGAACCATCAATGGAAACAACAACACAGTCTTTATCATGCAGTGCTAATAATATATCTTTAGAAAGACTGATGGCTAAAACCGATCGACTCTTCCGAAATGCTCCAAATACAACAATATGTAATTTAGAAAGTACGTTAATGTACCAGAACAACCAGACAGATGAATGGCTAATAACACAATCTTCTCCCAAAAAATCCAGTTTGATATCTTTAGCAATGAAATCAGCCGGAAAAATTCAAACTGAAAAAAAGATCGTAAAGCAAAACTTCATAATGAGCGTTGTCTCCTTTTGGAAAAGAAAAGAGCACTGAAAAAACTACAAGCAGAAAAGAAACGAAAGCAAAAAGAAAGCGTAGAAAATTGTATAAAGGAAAATGGCTTATGGAACTCGATGGACCAAATCAATTTGGAATTACTTAAAGTCAAAACTAAAAGGGAAAAACTAATGTCATTAAAAAACAAATATCAGTATACAGGGACAGTCCAATATATAAATTAGATGCTAAGGATAAAAAGTTATGCCAATTCAGCCAAAAAGGAAAACAGTTTGATTTGGAACAGTTGAAAACTAATTTACTGTCTCTCATTGAAAAATTTTCAACAAATGCTTCTGCTCCGGAAATTCAAAATATCTTTGAAAAACCAAGAGTCTGTGATAGGAAAATACATATTACATACATGGAGTGATGAGCACACTGATGAACAAACTATATGGAATGGTCATGTATTATCATATAAAGATGGATATTTTCAGGTTCAGCATACTGACAGTTCAATATAACCAGCACATTTTTTGTCCATTTATCCTGTATGTTCATCATTCTTTCCCATTAACCAAATAACTTTTATTAAATGTTTCTTAACCTATTGGAAAAGGTGTAACAAATAATTTCAACGTTCCATATTTGAACAAATCATATTTTTCGCGAAGAAATAGCACTTAATAGCACATATCTCGATTGCATGATGGGTAAAGCTCTCTTTATTCATTCATTATTCATTCTTTTTGGTCTGCTACCTTGAAAAACCTTGGATTATGTTCTTAAAACTAATACATAGCTGATATCTCCGAACCAGTGTTCAGTATCAATAATACGGGACTTTCGATAGGAGATCTTGTATGTTTGAAAAGCAGACGAATACATCTATATATAGCTATACTAGTCATGTGGGACTGAAGTAGATCCCAAAGATAGTAAATTAAATTTGTCAGAACATATACACATCTGTTAACTATATATGTAATCGAGGATAATGCAATTGGTATGCAACACTACAATACAGATTAGAAATAATTCAACCTTACTCGTTGAGAAATATGTTCCACAGTTGGCTAAATGTTTTTTGTTTATACCTTTTTTTCGGTGTAATATAGGAACTTTTCTGTTGACAAAAATAAACTCGAAAGTCCCGTATTGTAATTTCAGTGTATTTTAAACTAAAGACACTTCTTATATATTAGCACTGATTCCTCATAATTTCACTTTATCCTTTAGTCCACATCGATTACCTCCCATTATGACTAGTAATGACACTGCAAAGGATAGTTTGACTTTACAAATCAAACTACAAACACAACACAAATTTGATAAACAATGGGAGGTAATTCTTGTTTCAGGAAGAGGTACAGATCAACACGCATGTATTGGTATTAATATTTCGTATATAAATTGTATCATAAAAAAATGATGTAATTACATTTTTTTTTCTCAAGTTCTTTTCAATATTGCTTTATTTCCATACTGCAATCAGCTTTACATGTTAATGTCAATGTCGTCTTATGTATCTTATATTTCTCAGTCAATGTCAGCTTTCTGTGTATTAACTGTTTGTATATCTTGCTTACATGTTGCTTTATATGTATTTTCATATCTCATTTGCTATTATGTGTGTACATGTGTTAATGTTGTGATACTTGTATCTTATGTATTTTTTTGAAATATGAATTCTATGAAAGGTTTTTATACTAATGCTATTTTTTACAGATTAAATACTGGAAGGAAACTGAAGACGAAGATGAATTTAGTTACGATTTGACGGGTGAAGAACTTCAAGTCGATTTTTCAAGTGGGAATTTGACATTTATAGGTAAGTAATTTTTTCTAGATTCTGATTAGCTCGAAGTATTGATGACTAATGACTAATGATCAAATTACTGATAACTAATAACTGATGATCGCATTACAAGGTTTTTTTTTATAATTATGATAATATAAAAAAATACTGAAATAAAATAACAAATACACAAAAAGTTTAACAATTCTTAAAAAATGGGATATTCTCCTTTTTAAATATCTAGAGGAAAGCAAATGTGGATATCACATTTACATATCTATTAAAAAAACTTAAACAAAAGCTGTTAAACACCAGGAAATATAGAATTTTTAATTTTAATGATTCTACAAAACATTTTCATACATATATATACATCTATAACAAATATTTTATTATTTATTTTTTATTTCAGAAAACTGAACACCCTACCTTCAAGAAAAGATTTTTTTATACATGTATTGGGAACAGACTATAGGTATTTATTCCATTTTATAATTATTTCCCCTTGGAAATAAATTTTGATAAACTTCAAGAGTTATCTTCCTTTGGTCACAAAAAATAATTTTTTAGGACAAGCTATATGGTATGAATATTCATTAATCTGAATAGCCAATCAGAAATCATTTTACATATTATATGCCAGGTGTAGTAAGTAGAGTTCACAGCAAGTTTCATTGGATTTTATGGAAATTCTTAAAATTAGCTGATATGCCTAGGTTGTGTGAATGTTCCTCACATCTGACGTCACAAGCCCTATCTGATTAATTGTCGGCTGTTTCCGATGATCATCGGAAATTACACAAAAATGTGGTAATATACATGGCTATACGCTCTTGTGGAAGAGAATTAAGCTGTGGCACCGTTCCAGTTTGATTTAGTGTAACATTAGAGATTGAAAAATAATAACTTTAATTTTAATGTCAGGTGTACTTTAAGAAATGTCAATCTGACAAAAGATGTACTTGATCTACATTAAAAACAATAGAGCCAAAATGATTTCATGGCTGGTGGCCAACAGGGGTAGCAATATAAGTGATGACATTTAGTAGGTCTATTACTCTTTGTTATTATGCACTCGAAAGGAAGTTTGGGAGACGTAGTTTGTGTAATGTGTCTCATGCTCTCATAGGATAAATTACTACTGGTGAAATATATAATATGCTATGCATCGACATTGCGGAGGATTTGTAGTTCTTGACTTGTTCATCAGTCAGTGCGACTGTCCGTCATATCTTGTCAAATTTGAAGCAAAACTTGGACCAATTTGAATTTCACAAAAGGTGTTCCTTATCAAAATCAACGATTAATAAATTTCAATTTGACAAGAGGTGTTCTTGATCTACATCAAAACCAATAGAGCCAAAATGATTTCATGACTGGTGGGAAAAAGTGGTAGCAATATAAGTCATGATATTTAGTAGGGTCTATTGCTCTTTGTTATTATGTCCTCCAAACGAAGTTTGGGATATATATTTTGTTTAAGGTGCTTTAAAAAATTGTGCTATGGGTGTATAGTGCTGAGTTGTTTGACTATGAGTGCGCCTGTCCGTAATCACTGATTTCATGGCTGGTGGCCCACAGGGGTGGCAATATTGGTGATGATATTTAGTAGGGTCTATTGCTGTTTGTTTTAATTGAAAATGTTTCTGAAAGTTTCTAAATTTCTGTGTCTCATGCTGTAATAGGATAAATTACTACTGGTGAAATATATAATATGCTATGCATCGACGTTGCGGAGCATGTGTAGTGCTTGACTTGTTCATCAGTAAGTGCGGCTGTCCGTCATTTCTGAACAAATTTGAAGGAAAACTTGACGGGAAAAAACTGGAACAAATTAGAATTTGACAAAAGGTGTCCCTTATCAAAATAAATGATTTAGAAATTTCAATTTGACAAAAGATGTACTTGATCTACATTAAAAACAATAGAGCCAAATGATTTCATGGCTGGTGGCCAACAGGGGTAGCAATATAAGTGATGATATTTAGTAGGTCTATTACTCTTTGTTATTATGTCCTCGAAAGGAAGTTTGGGAGACGTAGTTTGTGTAATGTGCTTTTAAAAATTGTGCTAGCTGGTGGCCCACAGGGGTGGCAATATTAGTCATGATATTTAGTAGGGTCGATTGCTCTTTGTTTTAATTGAAAATGTTTCTGAAAGTTTCTCAATTTCTGTGTATCATGCTCTCATAGGATAAATTACTACTGGTGAAATATATAATATGCTATGCATCGACATTGCGGAGGATGTGCAGTTCTTGACTTGTTCATCAGTCAGTGCGACTGTCCGTCATATCTTGTCAAATTTGAAGCAAAACTTGAACCAATTTGAATTTCACAAAAGGTGTTCCTTATCAAAATCAACGATTAATAAATTTCAATTTGACAAGAGGTGTTCTTGATCTACATCAAAACCAATAGAGCCAAAATGATTTCATGACTGGTGGGAAAAAGTGGTAGCAATACAAGTCATGATATTTAGTAGGGTCTATTGCTCTTTGTTATTATGTCCTCCAAACGAAGTTTGGGATACATATTTTGTTTAAGGTGCTTTAAAAAATTGTGCTATTGGTGCATAGTGCTGACTTGTTCGACTATGAGTGCGCCTGTCCGTAATCACTGAGCATAACTGGAAATGAAAAACTTGATGAATTAATTTCAATTTGTCAACAGATGTTCCTGATCTACATCAAAACCAATAGAGTACAAATGATTAATGGCTGGTGGCCCACAGGGGTGGCAATATTGGTCATGATATTTAGTAGGGTATATTGCTGTTTGTTTTAATTGAAAATGTTTCTGACTTGTTCGACCATCAGTGCGCCTGTTCGCTATCACTGAGCATAATAACATAACCGAGCATAACTGGAAATGAAAAACTTGATGATGAATTAATTTCAATTAGACAACAGATTTTTCTGATCTACATCAAAACCAATAGAGTCTAAATGATTTCATGGCTGGTGGCCCACAGGGGTGGCAATATTAGTCATGATATTTAGTAGGGTCTATTGCTCTATGTTTTAATTGAAAATGTTCCTGAAAGTTTCTCAATTTCTGTGTCTCATGCTGTAATAGGATAAATTACTACTGGTGAAATATATAATATTCTATGCATCGACGTTGCGGAGGATGTGTAGTGCTTGACTTGTTCATCAGTAAGTGCGGCTGTCCGTAATTTCTGAACAAATTTGAAGCAAAAAAACTTGAACCAATTTGAATTTGATAAAAGGTGTCCCTTATTAAAGTCAACGATTAATAAATTTCAATTTGACAAGAGGTGTTCTTGATCTACATCAAAAGCAATAGAACCAAAATGCTTTAATGATTTGTGGCAAAAAGCGGTAGCAATATAGTGATATTTAGTAGGTCTATTATTCGTTGTTATTATGTCCTCCAAACGAAGTTTGGGAGACATATTTTGTGTAATTTGCTTTAAAAAATTGTGCTATGGGTGTGTGTTGACTTGTTCGACCATCAGTGCGCCTGTTCGCTATCACTGAGCATAACTGGAAATGAAAAACTTGATGATGAATTAATTTCAATTTGACAACAGATGTTCCTCATCTACATCAAAACCAATAGAGTCCAAATGATTTCATGGCTGGTGGCCCACAGGGGTGGCAATATTAGTCATGATATTTAGTAGGGTCTATTGCTCTATGTTTTAATTGAAAATGTTCCTGAAAGTTTCTGAATTTCTGTGTGTCATGCTGTAATAGGATAAATTACTACTGGTGAAATATATAATATGCTATGCATCGACGTTGCGGAGCATGTGTAGTGCTTGACTTGTTCATCAGTAAGTGCGGCTGTCCGTCATTTCTGAATAAATTTGAAGCAAAACTTGACGGGAAAAAATGGAACCAATTAGAATTTGACAAAAGGTGTCCCTTATCAAAATCAATGATTAAGAAATTTCAATTTGACAAAAGATGTACTTGATCTACATTAAAAACAATAGAGCCAAAATGATTTCATGGCTGGTGGCCAACAGGGGTAGCAATATAAGTGATGATATTTAGTAGGTCTATTACTCTTTGTTATTATGCACTCGAAAGGAAGTTTGGGAGACGTAGTTTGTGTAATGTGCTTTAAAAATTGTGCTAGGGTGTATATTGTTGACTTGTCCGACCATCAATGCGCCTTTTCGCTATCACAGAGCATAACTGGAAATGAAAAACTTGATGATGAATTAATTTCAATTGACAACAGATTTTCCTGATCTACATCAAAACCAAGAGAGTCCAAATGATGTCATGCCTGGTGGCCCACAGGGGTGGCAATAATAGTCATGATATTTAGTAGGGTTTATTGCTCTTTGTTTTAATTGAAAATGTTTCTGAAAGTTTCTCAATTTCTGTGTCTCATGCTCTCATAGGATAAATTACGACTGGTGAAATATATAATATGCTATGCATCGACATTGCGGAGGATGTGTAGTTCTTGACTTGTTCATCAGTCAGTGCGACTGTCCGTCATATCTTGTCAAATTTGAAGCAAAACTTGGACCAATTTGAATTTCACAAAAGGTGTTCCTTATCAAAATCAACGATTAATAAATTTCAATTTGACAAGAGGTGTTCTTGATCTACATCAAAACCAATAGAGCCAAAATGATTTCATGACTGGTGGGAAAAAGTGGTAGCAATATAAGTCATGATATTTAGTAGGGTCTATTGCTCTTTGTTATTATGTCCTCCAAACGAAGTTTGGGATACATATTTTGTTTAAGGTGCTTTAAAAAATTGTGCTATGGGTGTATAGTGCTGAGTTGTTTGACTATGAGTGCGCCTGTCCGTAATCACTGATTTCATGGCTTGTGGCCCACAGGGGTGGCAATATTAGTCATGATATTTAGTAGGGTCTATTGCTCTATGTTTAATTGAAAATGTTTCTGAAAGTTTCTCAATTTCTGTGTCTCATGCTGTAATAGGATAAATTACTACTGGTGAAATATATAATATCCTATGCATCGACGTTGCGGAGGATGTGTAGTGCTTGACTTGTTCATCAGTAAGTGCGGCTGTCCGTCATTTCTGAACAAATTTGAAGGAAAACTTGACGGGAAAAAACTGGAACCACTTAGAATTTGACAAAAGGTGTCCCTTATCAAAACCAATGATTAAGAAATTTCAATTTGACAAAAGATGTACTTGATCTACATTAAAAACAATAGAGCCAAAATGATTTCATGGCTGGTGGCCAACAGGGGTAGCAATATAAGTGATGATATTTAGTAGGTCTATTACTCTTTGTTATTATGTCCTCGAAAGGAAGTTTGGGAGACGTATTTTGTGTAATGTGCTTTAAAAAATTGTGCTAGGGGGGTATAGTGTTGACATGTTCGACGATCAGTGCGCCTTTTCGCTATCACCGAGCATAACTGGAAATGAAAAACTTGATGATGAATTAATTTCAATTGACAACAGATTTTCCTGATCTACATCAAAACCAAAAGAGTCCAAATGATGTGATGCCTGGTGGCCCACAGGGGTGGCAATATTAGTCATGATATTTAGTAGGGTCTATTGCTCTTTGTTATTATGTCCTCCAAACGAAGTTTGGGATACATATTTTGTTTAAGGTGCTTTAAAAAATTGTGCTATGGGTGTATAGTGCTGACTTGTTCGACTATGAGTGCGCCTGTCCGTAATCACTGAGCATAACTGGAAATGAAAAACTTGATGAATTAATTTCAATTTGACAACAGATGTTCCTGGTGTACAACAAAACCTATAGAGTCCAAAAAATTTGATTTAAATTTGAATTTGACAAAAGGTGTCCCTTATCAAAATAAAAAAAAATAACTAGATTTGCAATTGCAAGCAATAGCTGATATCACCCCAGACAACTAATTCGATGATTCCATGTTGTTCGCAGCGTTACAATCTACCTAGAAATCAATTTTCGTTGAAATCCGACAAAGTTTGACGTATTTTGGCGGCCATCTTGGAAATGGTGGCCATTTTGAAAAAAAAAATTTGGCAAAAAAATCTTTTCCTCAGGTTGATCTAACTTCATGCCAAGTTGCATTCCATTACATCGAGCCATTTCAAAATAATCCTTCGGGCAAAATTATTGGAAAAATAATAATAATAAAAAGAAGAAGAATAATAATCAGAAGAAACGTAGAATAACAACATGTCACCCCGACAAATCTGGGGTGACATAATAAGGCCAACAGGAGTGGCAAAATTAGTGATTATATTTGATGGGGTTTATTGTTTTTTGTGTTAATTGTAAATATTTCTGAAAGTTTCTCAATTTTTGTTTCATATTTCTTTCAGAGGATATATTACTGCATGTGGAGTATATAATATGCTATGCAAAGACGTTTGGGAGGTTGAATTTTTTTGAGTTGTTCGTCGGTCAATGAGCCTGTTCTCCATCACTGAGCAAAACTGGAAATACAAAACTTGA
>MJUU01039083.1:7544-20740 GCA_002080025.1 Modiolus philippinarum
TTGAATTTATGCGCTTTGTAAATGATATTGCCATAGAAGTTTGGATGTGAAATGCCCTGATGTATAAGAGCCCTGCATGTAGAACCAAATTTTCTTAATAAGTCAATGTATCTATAATAAAATTTAGAGAATGTTTTTATCAATTTATGATATCTAAACCCATGGGGCAGAAGTTTTTCAGTGAGACAAAGATTTCGGTCGTTGAAGTCAGAAACATCACTACATACTCGTGCATATCGAACAAGTTGTGAAATGTAGACCCAGTAAGAAGGGGCTAACGGAACATCGCCGTCGAGATGGGGAAAATTTACTATAGGGAAGGAGAAATCATCCCTTTAATCATAAACCTTAGTGTTTAACTTTCCTTGATTTATTGATATATCAAGATCAAGAAAAGGAGTATAATCACTGCTGCTATTGGATTTATTTAAAGTAAGTTCTGCAGGATAAATTTCGTCTGTAAATTTAGAAAATTCTGGATTGTTTAAAGCCAAAATATCGTCCAAATATCTATATGTATTGTTAAATTTATCCCTTAAATACTGTTTTGAAGGTTGCCATGAATTGTGAAATTCGATTTCCAGTCATCAACATTTCGAAATGGTGAAACGTTGGCATATGTAGACCGAAAGGAAAACGCCTGCTTCCAAGCATAGTCCGTAGATCTCTCTAGGGTCATTTCATGTTTCATCACGCCGTTTCCGGTTACTATACGACCAACAGAACATATTCGCCCATTTCATGTCGCGCATGCGCCTTGTGAACATAGTCCTAGGATCCCTACAGGGGTCATGTGATGTTCCATTACGTCATTTCCGATCAATGTAGTCGATGAGGGCTTCAACTGGGGCTACTTCTGGTCACACGACTTCCTTATATCATTTCCGGATCAATGTTGCTATGGCAACGCATCTCAAATAATAAATAGAAAGCCTTCCTTTACAACAGTTTTATCTCAAAGAACAGCGAGGGTTAGATTTCAACACAAAAAGCGAAAACCATTGGGGGGAACTACAAACAAATACCAAAATTATATTCTGTAGATAACCATTTCGACGACATATGTGTCAGATAACCAGAGGCTCGAATGTAGGCCTGTATCGCTCACTTGGTGGCTAGTGTTCAAATAAGATTTCCCACAGGGTTTAACGACTAATCTTAACTCCATCATCTGGTAGATTACTGTCATGTTAAAAAATGCCTGTATATTTAATATCAGTTTTCCAAGTGTTTTGATATGACCTGCACTGAAGAGACATAAGTTGTCGAAATGCAAATATGCAGAAAGTAAATTCACAGTGACTTCGGTTTTTTGTTATTTGATATATTTAGAACCGTTTTCAAGTAGCAACAATTTAGAACATGTTCCAATAGAGTTTTTATGTTAAACTGTTCTCCCGATGGAGGCCTTTTAAGATTTCTTATTTGTGCCAAAATACAACATTTTGTAGATGACCATCAAGTTATCATGCCTAGTTAATATCAATTTAATATATGAAACGCTTTTTCAAGAAATGGCAATTTACAATATTTTCCCATAGAATCAATGTTAAAATATGATTTGAAGTTGCGGCCATCTCGGATCAATAATGGTTACTTAAATCATACATTTGTTAATTTCCTATTTAATATCAATTTTATATATGAAACAGTTTTCAAGAATTAACAGCATTTCCAATAGGCTCCAATGTTAAACTATGTTCCACAGTGTCGGCCATTTTGGGTGTTTTATCGGTACAGATATGCAAAATTTGGTAAATGACCATTATGTTACCATGCCTAATTATTATCAACACGATAATATTAAAGGATTTTCAAGAATTTACAATTTACAACATTTTCCCAAAAGGGCAAATGTTAGATCTCTGCGCTGAGAGCAAATGTGGGAAATCTCCGAATTAATGGACACAACGTGAGTACAACGATAAAAAGCAATGGGAAAATTACCGATTTCAACAACTGATAATTTGATAACTTTAATTCAAAACTGTCAAAAAAGAGTATGTGCACATCTTCAATGTATCAAGAACAACTGTACAAAGTTTCAAAATCACCAGATATAAGGTTTTAGAGTTTCAGATTTATCTGCAGTGGTGGCTAACCTGAATTTATTATCGGTACTAAAATCCTACATTTGTTAGATGACTATTATGCTACCATGCCTTTTTGTGATATCCACTTGATGTATAAAAAAGTTTTCAAGAAGTAACAATTTACAACATTGGTCCATACGGTCCAATATTAAACTATGCTCCTCGGTGGCGGCCATCTTTGATGAGATATGGACCTGTTTAACATATGTAGAAATTGTAGGTTCTCGACAACCTGAACACTTTTGCTTACTAAACTTAACCTCAAATTGTTTTTGAAATAAAAGACGAAATGTATAAAATTACGAAAATTTGACAAAATAAAGGGCAATTACATTCTAGTTAGAACTTGGTATGCTGAATATTTTTGTAATTTAAAAGTTGACTTTTATCTGCAATAAAATATCTTCATTTTAATACGCCCGTCGAAAGACGGACGTATTATGGTATACCCTCCGTCCGTTCGTCCGTCTGTCCGTCCGTTAACTTTTTGGTTTCCGGAGATTTTCTCTGTAACCGCCTGACGTATTGATTTCATATTTGGTATCATGAGTATATCTATATGAGATACAGATCAAGTTCGAATTTGGTTCTGGTCAGTTAATTTTGTACAGAGTTATGGCCCTTTGACTTAGTGAAATTTTGAAACTTATAGGTTTCCGGAGTTTTTTCCTGCAACTGCTTGACATATTTATTTTATATTTGGTATATGAGTATATCTAGGTGAGATACAGATCAAGTATGAATTTGGCTCTGGTAGGTTGGTTTTGTACAGAGTTATGGCCCTTTGACTTAGGGAAAATTTTAAAATATAGGTTTCTGGAGTTTGTTTCTTACTTTAAGAGCTTGACATATTAATTTCATATTTGGTATGTGAGTATATCTAGGTGAGATACAGATCAAGTTGGAATTTGGTTCGGATTGGTTGATTTCGTACAGAGTTATGGCCCTTGGACTTTGTGAAATTTAATTTGATATTTGTTAATTGTTACATCTTGGTAAGACACTTATTCTGTTTGATTTTTTTTAATCAAAATTTTGTTGTGGTCCAACAATGCCATAAAGTTTGACATCACAGTGGACGGGCGTAACATGCGCTCTTGGCGCAGCAGTTTATTTAAAAATGTTACACTCCAAGACGGGTTTCGGATTTTCATAAAAATTGCAGGGTTTGTAGATCTTAAAATGCTGATCATTTTGGCTGTTGTCAGATTTTTCTATATCTGTTACGGTTTTTTGACTTACTTGCAAAAATACCAACAATTTACTTTCAGCAACAGTGGCAATGTTATTCGCGAACACAATTTTGAAACTTTATACCCTGGTGATGCTTCAGGCCGAGTATGGTTACAACTGGCTTTGCAGTATCAGAGGAGGAGATTTTTGAAAATGTTGACGGACGACGGAAACACAGTAATGGCAAAAACTCACATGGCTATTTAGGCCAGGTGAACTAATAAATCGATTAAAATGAAAGCATAGGAAGGAGCTGACAAAAAAACAAAGTAACACCAAAATAGGATATGAACAGTACTGTTGTTTATAATGGTTGGTGTTCTGTCAGGATAATTTGAGGATAAGTATTGGGAATACCGAGGTTTTTGTTTGATTTTATGCTCCTTTGAACACCTTGGTTAAACTGGGTGAAAAACGGGCTACAAATGCGAACAACAATCTTTATTTAACATGACAAAAGTTTGATTAAAGACAAATGCCTATGATGCAATGACATTGAAACCTAGAAATAACGTAAATGAATAAAGTGGCAGAAAATGTTTCTTTACTGCAAGACAAGCTATAAGCTATATATAATCATATATTCTACCTTTGCAGCTCACCTTACCAATGCATTATCATTCATATGATATAGATCTGTGTGCAACACTATTATCTTTATAAATTTGGGGCCGTGAATGGACATGAAGGGTTTTCATATAGTACTGAAACCATAAGCAATTATGATTTTAAACAATTACAAGGTTATACCGTTTCTACATTAATTACTAATGTCCTGAAATTTTGGAAAGTCATCTTTTCTTGATCTTGGATCTGAAAACATTGGTTTAAACGAGTTACCAAATGGCAGAGGCCCTGTCTTACCAATAAATTCTTTAGTTCGTTCTGGTTCATCAATAGCAACAGTATCATAGAACTGAACTCCATCTGACGTTTCCTTAGCAACAGTTTTTACTACATATTTATCTGCAGTCGTTCTAGACTTTGACACGCATATATTAAGTGTTTTATTACAATAAAGATCCTCACCTCCGTAACAGTCAGGACATCGTGGACCTAAGCTATATTTTGTGAGCGCAGCGAGCTCCTTACCATAACATTCTCTATTAGTTAAACCCTCTATGTCAAGATAATATGGAACCCATAGTGTTCTGTCTTCAGGGCCATGAAAAGGTATTTGTTTGACCGGAAAGTTTTTCTCGGGATCTATTCCTTGTGAAATTAACTTTTTACGAAATAATTCAAAAATTTTATCAATAAATGCGTGAATAGGAAAGAAAATTGGATCAAATGTTGTTGTTGTTGCCGGACTTATCGTTCCACCGATCCAATAATGTATACCTTTGTGAAAACATTCCCAACTATATAATTTCCTAATTCCTTTCCTGCATGGTGACTTTTCTGTGAATTCGTACAGTGTTGGCTTAGCCATTGTCATTTGTACGTCGGATAGCGAAATCAACCAACCACCAGCATTGATATTTCGAATAATTGGAATGAAGCTATCAATATTTTTCATAATGCCTGTTGACACTGTCCCAAAACCGTTTCCAAAATACTTATCTGTCCAAATCTTTGATTCTTGTGGATTATACATGGCGTAATCCAGAGTAGTATCCCAATACGGTATTGGACAGCCTAAAGCCAACTCCATTCTACATGGAAAAAGACAAACAGGCTGCATTATATAACATGAAATATAAAAAAATCTAAACCTTGATAGGGTAAGAAGAAAATTAAGTAATTACGATACGAGGTAAATTATTTTTATTCTCGTAAATATGTTAATTTACTTCCTAATGTTAATATAAACTATATTTTATTTCGGAATTATGAGAAAAAACATTACGTAATTGCAAAAAACTAAAGACATAATTGCAAGAACTCTATCGCATTATTACGATATACTGTTTCGTTTAATTATTCAAACGAAAGATGTATCTCTTTAGAATGTTGGTGTTGTTGCTTTGTTACCAGATGATTTTATATGCATGTATATATACACATATACGCATATACGCTAAAACAGCTTTGAGCTTTCTTCAGTGGAAACTACATACATTATGGCGTCTAAAAACAACAAGAATCGTGACGTCTTTGCCCAGCCCCCTAGTTTGTGACATCATGTTATTGTTTCGGTGCCGTTGTGGGTTAGTGCCGTTCTGTGGCTTTGGTGTTGAGTCCCGGTGCATCATGCATCTTTAACTTCTGTATCCAAAACGATTCTTTCACTTCTCTAAGAATGCGATCTCCATTTACTTTCTCTATTCCAATAACTTTAAGATTGTCTGCAGAGTGGTCATTTTGACAAAAGTGTTTTGCAATCGGATCATCAATTTTGCGAGCTCTGATTTTAAAAAAATTGAGGCTCATACGTTGGTAAAGCGTGTCCCCGGTTTGTTCTACGTATATATGTTCATTGCACTTGGAACAAAATATGCAATAAATAACGCCTGTGGTTTTACAGTGAATACTTCCTTGGATCTTATACTTGTTGCCAATTTTGTCTTTAAATTCTTTAGTTTCTACTATGTGTTGACGAAGTGCATATTTTTAATTTTTACATTTCCTACACCCGTTTGATTCCTCATAAAATTGTAAATTATGTTTACGGTGTACCAATATGTCTTTGATGTTTATGTCTCTCCTGTACGATACTAGCAGCGGTTGTGGAAATATAGTTTTCATCCTGTCTGATCTATGTAAAGTTTTTAAATTTTTTCGTAATATATTGTGGATGTTAGGTAAGCCATCGGAAAATGTAACAACTAACGGACCCGGTCTGTTATTGGAATAGAGAAAGTAAATGGAGATCGTATTCTTAGAGAAGTGAAAGAATCGTTTTGGATACAGAAGTTAAAGATGTATGATGCACCGGGACTCAACACCAAAGTCACAGAACGGCACTAACCCACAACGACACCGAAACAATAACATAACGTCACAAAAACGTCACGATTCTTGTTGTTTTTAGACGCCATATTGTATGTAGTTTCCACTGAAGAAGGCTTTAATTAAAGCCGAAACGTTTGGAAATATGGTTTAGAGATTTTTATTATATCATTCTTAGAGATTTATGTCCTGTCGCAAATCTGTGTCCGTCCGTCTAAAACTGACGTCAGAGACAATCTCAACTTATGTGACTGTCTTTTTTCCAGCTAATCTGAGTCCTTTCCCCGCAAATCTATGTCCTTTTCAAAAACCCGTGTCCCTCATCCGTGTCTTCATCTTGTGTCAGCCTTTGAAGCTTAAACACTGATAGTTCGGTATTATTGCTGCGGTCAAGTAAGTGGCAAAATTTCAATTAGGATTTAAACCCCCACGCTCTCAACCTTTCACTGACTCACTGTCGTATAAAGACAACATTGTATACATTTGTCAGATTTTCACGTCTGATATATCTACAATGTAGACAATCTAACACATTGTGTAAGCTTGGGGTGTTAATCTTGACTTCATTACATTTAAAGTTTTGCCACTTCCTTGACCGCGGCAATAAAACTCGGTTGTTTTATGGGTTTTAAATGTAAAATAAAATTTATTTGAAAATCGAAGAATTACTTACACACAGAAATAATATTAAGAATGAGGTATCAAATGCTGTAAGATTATTCCATGAAAACCTCATGAAAATATTGTGATATATGAGCTTTTTTCATTGGATTTTCATTTCATTTTACCCCATAGAATTTCAAATTGTAAAATGCAATCAAAATGCAGTGATTACTTTTTATTCCACTTTCCCATGAAATATCCTTGTTTTAGCATCATTATATATAGATTAAACCTACGATGAGGTATCACCCGGTTACCGAAAGCTATATTTTAATATAGCCTAGGTAGCCGCGTGGTCTAGGGCGCTGGACGTAGTGCAGGCGGTGTTGCCAAAGATGTCACAACAGTGATGGTTCGAATCCCGGAGAGGGTACTACCAATGTGCAGATCTAACAATGTTGGGCTGATTTTCAGACGTATATATAAGTATCTGTATAAAATAATTATAACGACACTAAAATGCAAATTGATGGTAAATTGACAGCAAATTTTCGCCTTTCCACAGGCTTCGTCAGGCTGATTATAAATTCTCTACGCACGTGCTTGCATGTGCGATAAAAATATTTTTGTTGGTACCATTACACTAACAATGAAAACTGAAACATAGATATTGTCGTTTTTTATGACATAGAAAGCTAAAAATAGTAAATATAAAATATGAACGAAATTGAAAAAATATACAATTAATTAAAAGGATGTTAACATAATTGTTTGACGCTGGAAAATTTTTTTTTAAATTTTTTGTTACTGTTGAATTGCATTTGGTCACGTTCGTTAAGACCGTTGGGTTCTAAAGTGCAAAGCTGGTGGACCCAAAAATTTCTCGCAAATCCCTTGTTAAGTCATCCCATTGATCGTTTTCTTCAATGATCTGTACCTTGATATCTTCAAAAGTATGTCCTGTCGATTGGAGATGGCGCATTTCAACATTGTAACAATTTTCATCACTCCATCAAATTAACATTTGAGTCCTCAACAAAGAAGATCAGCTTTCTTGACACCACTACAACCATTGTCAACGGTAACATCAAAACTGATCTCCATACAAAGAAAACTGAAAAGCATCAGTTTTTATCTCCGAAAAGCTGTCACCCAAAACATTGTTCTCGCAGTATCGATGTGTAAACGCGGCCGACTCACTCACAAACTCTACATAAAGTCCTTCGGACTTTATTTAGTATCCACTCACAAACTCTACATAAAGTCCTTCGGACTTTATTTAGTTTGGGAGTGAAAGGCCGCGTTTACACATCCATAAACTCCTCCAAAATTACTTTTATTTCTTATAATTCCATTCCTTTGAACTTTGAACAATGTTGTCACTGATTTTTACGTCACCATATATTGTACTATTTAACGTCGTAGTAAATTAATTGGCAAGAAAAGTTTATCGAGAAATAATTTTTTTGTTGTTCATGTCGCTGACCAATGAAATTGGACGTTGCATTAGCAATTGGAATTATCAGTAACAAAAAATTAAAAAAAAATTTTTCCAGCGTCAAACAATTATGTTAACATCCTTTTAATTAATTGTATATTTTTTCAATTTCGTTCATATTTTATATTTACTATTTTTAGCTTTCTATGTCATAAAGAACGACAATATCTATGTTTCAATTTTCATTGTTAGTGTAATGGTACCAACAAAATTATTTTTATCGCACATGCAAACACGTGCGTAGAGAATTTATAATCAGCCTGACGAAGCCTGTGGAAAGGCGAAAATTTGCTGTCAATTTACCATCATTTTGCATTTTAGTGTCGTTATAATTATTTTATACAGATACTTATATTATTCCTATTTTTATGTCATTGTATCAGCCTTCTTTTGGCAGATCCCACATTCTAATTAAACAAGGTTTGTTGATGTTGCTATTTTTAGACATATATATTGCCTTATCTGAAATGTAGTGTTGCGTGTCACTCAAATTGTAATGGTAAAATTCCTCAGTGGAAAGATGTTCTAGATAATATCACATCCTAAAACTGTAACTCAGTTGGTCTTTGACTTCAGACGCATATAATCTATTTTTCAAGACCTGTATAAGCAGATTTACATACTTATCCTGAGGAATAAATAAGATTTCAAGTTTGTCGCTTATATGAAGTTTTTACACGACTAGTATTCTCGTATTCAAGAAGATCCTTGGAGCTATTTCCGTCTCTTAGCTGATTTTTGGGAATAATCGATTGACAAAAAACAAACAAAAAAACGTCAATTCATCCTGCCTTTCTTTTGGATGACACACAAAGACTTCTCAGTTTTTGTTTTGGTTTGTGTATTCTCACTTGTTATGTATTTTATATCATTTCATAAAGTAGAGTAGAGAAGACATTTATTTCATCGAAATGGGGCCTTATCTGCAAATGTGAAATTCAAATGTAGTGTTGCGTGTCACTCAAATTGTAATGGTCAAATTCCTCAGTGGAAAGATGTTCTCGATAATATCACATCCTAAAAATCAGTTGGTATTTGACTTCAGACGTACAATCTTTATTTTTCGAGACCTGTATAACCAGATTTACATGCTTATCCTGAGGAATAAATAAGATTTCCAAGTTTGTCATAAAACAAGAAAATAAATTACTGAAGAAGCTCACCAACACAGTTGTCGCCCTTACATTCATTAAAAAAGCCCAACTGCCATGATAACCACTCTCACCCTCACCACCTTCTCCTCCTTTTCCACCACCACAAAAGCCTTCATCCCACCACCGCCGCCATCGAATAGTGATGTGAGCACGCAAGAACAGCTAAAAACATATTCGCGAGCAACTCAGTGAATAGAAAGATTAAAAAGACAACCCTCCGTTTGAAAGAAGAAGAGGAAAATGACACTCTAGTAAAGCTTGGAAGTAAATAAATGAATATATAAATATCTTTATTTAGAGAAAGTAACTAATATGGAGTGAACCAATTTTCAATAAGGAACAGAAATATATACATATACTAGTATATAGATATCGGCAAATTAAAAGACAGCAATAACGTATGAATATACAAATAATATACACAATAATTAGCTTAATAGCAAAAATAATACAATCTAATTGAAATTTAACAGTTTTCTCTAATTTCTAGCAAATTTAAACAGCTCCTGAGTGATTAGTTATCGAAATAATTTTGAACATGTGTGTAAATTTGATCTCAGTTGGCAATTGGTCAATCATGCAAATGTCCCTTGTCAGTAGGAATTAGAGAAAAAATCTCTAACATTGTTTTCCGGTTTATTACCTCGAACTTTAAAACGTGAAAATTTAACTATCTCGATATGAGAAATATATAATTATGACAACATAAGTCTGAATCAATTTCAGGGAGAAACCAGTAAAGAAAATCCGTAAAACATTCGACAGAATCGAGAAAACACATCCCAACACAGAGCATTTTTGTAAGCCGTCATATTCGCGACTTGGAATGTTCATTTTATAAATAAAATGGTGGATTAAACCAGGCTTAATGATGCACCAACCTCCCGCTTATATGACGACTAACAATAGCTACTAAATATACGCAATTAACTGGAAATAATGCTAGAGACTATATATAAGGGGACGACCATTTGATTTTCAAGGGCGGAGTGGGGGTGGGGTGATTTTTTTAATAAATAATTTTATCTCGGATTTGGTGAAAATAAATAGTTTAATACAACTTGTCGTGAAAATAAATAACTTAATTTTGATTTAAAGAATTATTTTTTTTTGCTTTTGTTGCAAATGAATAATTTGCTGAATTTGGTGAAAATAAATAATTTGTTCGACATTTTGATGAAAATAAATATTTTTTCTGGGCAAAATTGCCCAAGCCTCCTCCTGAAAGTCCCCTTATCACTTTTGAATTCATAAACAGTTTTCGAGTTTTTTATTGAATGCAAATTTTTTTGAAGTAGGTTGTAGATAAGAGATAGTTTACTGCAGTATTAGATTGAAGTGACCCACCGTCGACTGAAGATAGTAACGACTCCATGTAAAGGAAAAATAAATGACATTTTGGGATGGGAGGAAAGGGTAATGCAGCTATAACTATATACATGTAGTTACTGCATAGCCAGTCACAAGTCTAGTGAAATGCAGACCCTTCATGAATTCACAAAAGAATGCCTTGATTTACACGAAATTCACATTTTGCATTTTTTGCTTAGCTAGAAGCAGCAGCAACATAAACCCCTTTTTTCATAGCGCAGCAGCAGCATGAAAACGCGAGAATTTACCCACAAAAAGCCAGATGTCTAGCGCAGTAACACGAAAAGGCAAAATCTATTTAGTTTCGTGTTATCGAGTTTTCGTCTCAATGTTTTCGATTTGTGTGTGTGTGTGTGTCGGGGATTACGCGTTTTTGCGTTTTCGTTCTCGTGTTTTCGCGTTTTCGCTTCCTTGATTTTGCGCTTTCTTCTTTTCGAGTTGTTGAATGATAACAAGAAAACACGAACACGCGAAAATGGCCTCATCCGCCTTTCCATAGTTTTTTTTTCTCATAATCAAAAGATATTATGTATGGAATAAATACGAAGTGACTATCTCGTAATTACAAGATACCTATATTGCCTTTACATGATAACTATATTGTTTTTTCTTTCAACTACTAAATATACAAGAGGCTCTCAAGAGCCTGTATCGCTCACCTGGACCATTGCTGTCATAGATTAAAGGTATTTTCAATAGGGTCAAATGTAAACTATATTCACTGCTGGAGGCCAAATTGGATTGATAAATAAAGACATTCGAATTTGAAGGGGCCACCAGAGGACTTTGGTGATCGAGTTCCAAGTTCCAATTGGATTAGTGGTTTTAGAGACCTCATTCTTTTGATGGAATCCGATGTTAACTACATTTGTATCTTAATGCACGATTTAAAAAGGAACTTTACTTTAAAGACCAACTGCTCTTCAATTTTCGAACTTAGACCTTCGAAATATTCAAATTTATACTTATTTTTGAAGGACGAGATCAACCTTTTTATTAAGTTTTTATTTTGATGACATATTTTTAAGGTCAAAGATTAATATGTTTTTAAATTATATCACAATCTCAACTTATTGATTTTTAACCTAGATATATTTTACCTTTACCTTTACCTGAATGCTGACAGCTATATAGGATGAGGTGTGGTCCTCTACGGGATTCTCTTATTGGAAGGTACCATCAAAGTACCATTGTTTCCTATTTTCCTATTCCAAGTTGTTTTAGAAATGATCTTTTAATATTTCGACCTTTTTCGGACCACCTTTCAAAAATGATTTTGGCAGGGTTTCCCTTATGGACTAGGTAATAATTATTGCCGAAATCAAAACATTAAAAGCCTCTTTCATATAATATTTTAGCAGATTTTCGTAGATATTACGAAATATGAACGTTATATTTGTAATTGCCCCTTGAGGGACCTTGATTGGAATAAATATATACTATTAGTAATTTGTTTTGCGAGAATGGAATTCTTTGCTTGTATTGCATCGAGTGCGACAGCACGAGATGCAATGCGAGCTAAGAAATCCATCCGAGCAAAACAAATATTAATAGTATTTTTATCGCTAATTCTGTGATTGAAAAATACCGGATATACGTTCCCTTTTCCAGTGAAATGTTTAATTTAGTTGAACATACTACTTTTCGTTGAATATAGCGCTTTCTTTCTTGGGATTATTTCTGTTACGAAACGTCACGCGACGTCATATTAATACGCTGTTGCTAACGTTCCATAGAGATTGACGATAATATGTTCATATCAGTGCAGTGCAGTGATAATAGAATTATCGTCGCTCGGAAACAATTGAAAATTGCGCAAATTAGCGATAAATGTATCTTATCTTATCTGTATGACAAAGATCAAAGATAATAAATAGATAAGGGGTTCCCCTTAAAATTCATAGGGTCCAATGATAAAACCATGTTCCCTGCTAGCAGCCATCTTGGATAAGGTTACAGACCTGCCGGATACCTTTTTTGGCCGGGACCATCTAAGGACTAAATGTGACCAAGTGTGGTTTTAATTGGATTAGTAGTTTCTGAGAAGATCTCCGGATGTTTTTTTTTCATGGGATCCAGTGTTAAAACTATATTCCCTGTTGGCAGCTAAATATGATGAGGTACAAACCTGCTGGATACCTTTTTTGAAAGAACAGTCAAAGCATCATTGTGACTAAGGATGGTTCTAATTGGACTAGTAGTTCTGAGAAGAAGATCTTTGATTGTCTTTTTCATAAGGTTAAAACTATGTTCATGCTGGCAGCCATCTTTGCATGATGTACAGACTATAAGCCCTGAAGCTAAGATTTCTACTAATTTACAAATACTAGTACTAACGTCTTACATGCGTAG
>MJUU01039083.1:35451-59531 GCA_002080025.1 Modiolus philippinarum
ATGCGGTCCTTTTTCGGGATGTCGGGATTGATTAAGAAATAATTCATGGCAGGTATATGGTTATTGGAAATTTAACCATGGGCTGGGCCTTTATATTCGAATTTAATCCAGAGCGTTAGCGAAGGGTTAAATTTACGAATATAAAGGCCCAGCCCATGGTTAAATGACATTCTCTAATGATATGTCAAGAATAAACCGGTTTTGACCCATTAGATAAATTTTCTTTATTCAACGTATGTTGAATAAAGCCCCGTGCTATTTCCCGCCAAATCTATTCGGAATACATTTCTCGGTGTTAATCATTGATCATTAGAGAAAAAGATTACACCACTTTATCCCGATTATTACCATATTTTATCCACTCTCGATAGTTAAATTTAAAAATTTTAAAATGCTCGGCAAGGCTCGCAATTAAAATTTTAAAATTTAACTATCTCTAGTGGATAAAATATGGAAATGAACGGGATCTTGTGTTGTAATCTATATATAATCATATACCTGCCATGAATTATTTCGATTCTAATATGACAGAAAATTGAATTTTCCATTCTAAAACGACGAGAATGCAGATTTCACGCCTCCATTGCTGTCTGTGTCTATGACGTCACAATACACAATCTGACGTTATCAAACAGATGCAGGTTCAAAATTCAAATCGAAAACAAACAATTCACATTTACGTGTCAGAATAGCATGATTTAGTAAAAAACTTTATTTCCTTCATAACCTTAAACGAACAAAATAAAAAACATTGTTGTTTTTCATCCCGTTTTACTCATATTCCGATATCATTTGCGCATGTGCGAAATATATGGTTATCGAGTATTATACTGGTTGACGATTAACAAGAGCCATGTTAGAAATGTTTTTAAGCCCGGGATTTCGGGATTTTTATGATTTGAGCCCGGGATTTCGGGAAATTTATTCACCGGGAATCGGGATTTTATCAGTCTTTAAGTTTCTTTGTAGTTCGGGATTTTGGGATTTAGAAAAAATAATGTTGGGATTCCGGGATCAGATCCCCAACCGTTCACCCTCTTAAATTAACAATGCAGTTGAGTTGGAAAGGCTGGGAACACCTCAAAACTCTTGAAATGGGGAAAGGATGAAGCTGATGTCAACAGATTTCTCCAATTCTTAGCGTTTTAACAAAGTTGGTTAAAAATACGTATTATTTTTAATCCACATGTTGGTTAAATTTCTCCGTGATGTTTCCCGCAACATTTCATTCATAAAGTCTATTGTGACGTCATAGTTACTAGGGTTTCAGATAGCGTTGACAACCATGCTGAACCATTGAATCTGTACCTGAAACATAGTAAAAGTCATTGGAGAAACAATATATCCTTCTGTTTGCTCGTGGATTACGATATTTCTCCATTCTCGATAGTTAAATTTCTCTAAAGCTCGCATGTTGAAAATCACAAATTTACCTACCTCGAACTGGAGAAATATCGTAATCCACTTGATCCGGAGGGATATACGTGTACTATATTTAGATCCAACTGACAATTTGATCTCTATCAGCTTTGTCACATATTTCGGTTTATGGATTTCCAAATCTTTTGATCTGCACTGAAGAGGCATAACTTGTTGAAATGCGCATATGCAGAAACTACACTGAAAATTCACGGCAACTCCGGTATTTTGATATAATAAGGGATATTTTAAGGGCGGGCATTTTTATTAGGATTGATCTGCCAATTTTTGTGAGAGTTATGCTCCTTTTGTCGTTCCGGTTAATTTTGTACATAGTCGCAACAGAGAATTTTCGGTATTTGGTCGTATTTCATTCGATCCGTTCTAGCTTGTTATGCAACTTAATCTTGTTTTTTCAACTGTTCTTTGCTCTCCGTCATTCACCTAAAAATATTCTATGATCTTGCTGATTATTATATGTATCAATTGGCTGGAGTCATTACAAATGAAAAGGCACTATTTTTTATAGTACTATTTTCGAGGTCTGTCAAACATTGGCGTATTGAAATAGTGTAGTGCGCCCTGACAATATTATGGCTTTGACATTCAACACAATCTGGGCACACAGAAGCTATACTTAAGCGGGAGGTTGTTGCATCAATAAACCTGGTTTAACCCACCATTTTATTTATAAAATGCCCGTTCCAAGTCGGGAATATGACGGCTTGCCAAAAATGTTCTGTGTCGGATTGTGTTCCCCTGATTCAGTTGAATGTTTTACGTATTTTCCTTACTGGTCTCTTCCTTTGATCGATTCTGACTTTTGTTGTCACTTTTATTTTTCATAGAATTTTGATAAATTAAGTTTGTAGACGCTTTCTCCCCCACGTCTTTCTCTTGATTTCAACCAAATTTAGTAATGTTCAAATGCATTGGCAACATATAAAGATACAAATCATCTCCAGGAATATATATAGGGGGAGAGACATTTGTGTTTCTATCTTGTAATTTGGTGATGAGAATAAAGATATATATATCAAATAACACACTTCTAATTAATTTTAATTTTTATCACATCTATAGACAGAATAACTAAGTGTATTGTTCTTATACATTGTATAACAGTGACAAGAATACAAAAAATACCAATGTTGCATAAAAAACAGTGAATTTCATTATGCTGTACGCGTGTTTCAAGGAGTTACCTCTCATCAGCAGCATTAATATCAAGTGATATGGAAAGCCATAATCCAAAAGTCAAAGTCACGTATGTCGGTAGTTAGAAATATATTTATGGATTGACGCGGTTTTTTTCTCTTTCATTGAAGAATACGGGACTTTTGAATCGTGTTAAGTCGATAACAGATCTATTTTTATTTGTAAAAATCAATATTCATCAATACATTGAGAGGGAATCACTAATTAATGAACACTGTTGAACTTAGTTTGATATATTTTTAATCGATTTGTGGCGCTTCAGGTTAATTTTGAATCGTCAAATAAATTAACAAAATATGACAAAAATTATGGAGGTTACTGTTTATTTATTTTCTTGCATATGCGCACTTATGTCTCATCAGTGCAGATCGAACCAAAACATTTGGAAGTCCATCACCAGAAAAGCTGATAGAGAGATAACCAAAGAGATCTAAATAGAAAAGCTAGAGATCTAAATAGAAAAGTACTGGTGAAATACCGTCCACCAGCAGAGGCATCGGCCCAGTGGTAAAAATAACAAAATACCGAAATTACTGTTAATTTATTTTAAAATTTAGTGAAAGAATTGTCATAAAGGATAGATTTAAAATGCACTTCAATTTCAAAAATAGTTTGTTTTTATGTTGTATTTATTTCAGTCTAGAGATCCAGTATTCTTTTTAACTGGTATCCGAAGCGATCGTTTCCGCTTTCAATTACACGAGAGTTCCTATCTCGAAAGTCCCGTATTGAGTCGATAATATTAAGGGGAAGATACGTTCACTTTACCACCGTACCAGATTTCTTTGAAAAAGTGCTAACTTACCGCATTGTAACCAAGTATAAAAATAAAGGAAATATCAAATAGCCCAGTGACTTGGTATCTTCATTTTAGATGAAGCATATTCCTGTATAGACAGAAAGAATTAGTTGACAAATCGATATAAGTTGACACCTGTGCCAAACATTAAGTGCTATTACAACACAGTATATTTGATGATAATCTGACAAATAATAATTTATACCTATAAGTATGGACAAAAATCAATGGAATTTTAGAGAGGCTGAAATCTAACATGAAGTATCATCAATGGAATTTTAGTGAGGCTGAAATCTAACATAAAGTATAATCAAATAACACTTTAGTTGTCATAATGCATAAACAAGTTGCAAACTAGATGGTCAGAGACTGAGCCTGTATCGCTCACCTGACAAAATGCTTCTATGCCATGGCATGACAAAAATGATGTTTTTACCAATAGGATCTAATGTTTACATGTAGCTATGTTCTCCATTAGCACCCGTGTTTTTTGTCTGATCCTATTGAAATGAATAATTTTTGCATTTAGTGAAATTTACTTGAATATTTTCAGACAAGATGATGAAAAGGATGGTTTTCTAATTCCAGGCTCCAATGTTTAACTATGTTCTGCACTTGAGGCCATGCTTTTTGTTGGGATCAATGTGAAATTAGCAATTTTTGTAAAGTACCTTCCGTACAACATCCCTGTAAGGTTTGGTTGAATTTGCTTCCGTGGTTTGAGAGGTGATTTTCCCATAGGGTCCAATATTAAACTATGTCCTGTGTTGGTGGCCATGTTTGCTATAGGATTTTTTATAAAATTAGCAATCTTTGTGAAGGACCTTCCATACATCATACCTGTAAAGTTTGGTTGAATTTGCTTCAGCGGTTTCCGAGGAGAAGATGAAAATGTGATTATTCCCATAGTGTCCAATGTTAATCCTAAGTTCCGAGTTGGTGGCCATGTTTTTTGGCAGATTTCTCTTTTGCCAGTTGCTTTTCCGCGTTGCTGCCAAAGGCACTAAATATACTGTCGAATAATCCACCGCCTATTTGTTCTCTCGTTACCAGGTAAACAAAAACATATATTTCTAACTCCTTACTATATACTTTTCTCATTTTTTCTTACCGTTTATATTTCTCTCAGAATAAAAGTAAAACTGGTGTCAACACGATCCAGGTCTATATTTCTGCCGTCTGCGTCGGTCACCCAAACACGAATCGAGTCAATCCTTGTTTTGTTTACTCTCGAATATCCTATATGATATGGTGTTCTCTCGAACGGGTAACTACGAGTTAGATTTGCAGTACTAAAGACGAGATTAATTCACCCGACTTACCGTCTACAACGGAACTAGTGATCAAATCACAATGAACATGAACAATACTATCTATCCCGTTAGTGATGTTAGGCAATTTACTACCGCATTCCGTCTCCTTTACTATTTTTTTATCAAACCCGATTAACTCGGCAAAGTTCCCATTTCTCAAGTCTAGTACCGCACCTCCCTTTAGTGTAATTAACACCTTAAAGCTCGTCAGATCAAAGTCTAGTTTTATAACACTGTCTTCGACTTTATCGTTTATTGATAAAAATTCTGCTATTATAAGTGGACATGTCCCCGTAGCTGTAGTTACCATCAGCAAATGTATATTCCTTGAATATTTTCCCAGGGTCAAAAGACACTCTTAGAATCAAGACTGTACTTTATTTTCTTGTTACCATAGAACTCGGAAACATTGTACCAACTGTAAGTCATACTATTTATCTGGGACAAACCAAAAACATACTGCTTATTCCTATCTAGTACCAAGGGTTCTTCGAACTGGGTCACAAAATCAAGAAGGGGTTGCATAACTAGAAAGTGCTATCTTTTGTTCCATTTTTTATTACTCGAAATATTTTCTATAAATCCCTTCATGGCTGTTCTTCCGTTATATCACCGTGTTCCAGAAGAGTGTCAAGAATAGTCATTTCCATCGTTTACTAGTTCGTCAATGGTATTACCAGACTCGATACCAGCAATTAAAAGTTCTAACCGATCTACTAGCTTTTTTGGGTCATGACAGTTACACAAAATATTCTTATATTTGCCACTTGTCTTTACCAGAGGGTGTGATGAAAGACTGACTAGTTTCTAAATGTCCGCTTTGCAGAATCAGAATACGCTTTTTTGGGATTGGACCTCTTTGCCACTAGGTCGACGAAGTCGTCGTCAACCCTGGTGTTGATTACTCGTCGTCCTAGACTCATCGTCTAGTCCGTACAACCTATTATATTCGAGAAGCTGTTCTAAATCCAACAGTAGATCAGAAAAGGAGCCGGTAGTGTCTATTTTGTACGACCCGGGTGAAAATCCTTTCCCAATTTTCCCCTGCAAATTCTGGTAATACTTTTTATTTTTGTCCTGGAGATATTTGATATCTTGTGGAAATTGCGCCCCGGATTTTATTTTTCCCAGCGACCCTTTGCCCTACTGATCTTGTCTTCGTCATTCAGGTAATCTTTATTTTCTAGTTGTTCCTCGGCATCATACTGACTGATATTCACGCCACCTGGTTCCATTTCGACTATCTTCGGTTCCTCCGGTTCCTCTATCGCAAGAGGAACAGGAAGATCCATAATATTAGGCACGGGTACTTGTGGTGTTATCCTTGTTTTTGGTATTTTTTCTAATACTTTCGTTACTGGTTCAAAGAATTCCTCGAGTTTATCCGACTGAACACTTTTTCTTATTCTGTTATCTTTCTTCTTCCTTCTTCATTTTGAAGTCCTGTACCGCTTTCTCTGATTTTGACTTCTTTTGAGCTAGATCCTTCGTTTAACATTTTTTCTTCCTTTTATAAAAGATAAGTAATAAAAATGGGTAAATTTAATGAAATATCTCAGACGGTGTCAGGAGGACGGAGACTAGTTTTGATGAAGTGTTAAGTAAGTATGCAAGCAAGGCTCAGTTAGAGTGAGTAAAGATTGTTTCCGTAAAGGACAAGACTTAGATATAGGTGGATATGAAATCATAGGTCTTTCACCCGGTTCCGGCAACGACCACGTAGCAACAATAAAACAAATAAGCGATACTTTGTTTCCTGCGGTAGCGCGTAAAGACCTGGACATGAATAAGAAGTATATTAGGGGACTCAAGACCGACTTAGATGACCCAACCTGTGCGGTAAACAAGAAATCGCTGCAACAGAAAAAAGACACACAAAAACGGAACTTTACAGCGGAGTTAATTAAATTGGAAAACGTCTTGGCTAGTAAGGCTTTTGTTGCTGCAAGTGAACGAGAACTAAGAAAAAACTTGCGCAGACAGTATCTTAGACCAATTCACCTATCACAACTTGAGAAAAAAATAAGTACTGTTTATACTAAGACTCGGGTAGACGTCAAATTTGATGCACTAGACCCTGTTTATACTAAGACTGAGGTAGACGCCAGGCTAGCCGATTATGAGGGTTATACAAAAAATGAAAAAGATACTAAAATTCAGGATAACAAGAGAGAATTAAGGAGATTTTTCAATAAAACAGGAGAAAAGAAGTACGAGAAAAAGAAAGCTGCATCATTTCTTGCAAGAGTGAAACCCGGATATTATAATTTGTCTACGAACACAAAAGTCAAGTGGTTATCGGACGAATCCTATAACAACGGTGGTATAGAGGAGGATCTCGATAACTGGAAACTAACCCTAAACCCGGCGGACGGCAGTGCCGGTGAAACTCCTTATTTGTTTGGTGCGCAACTTATATTTGAGTCGCCTGAAGAGCCCGTATTTCTAACGAAATTAAGATTATGTTGAAAATAGATCAATTGAGCGCATCAAAGGAAATATCTTTCACAAGAGTAAGAACAGATAATAAGGACGAGATAACACTTTTTCATATCGAGAAAATAAGAAATAGCGCTACTTGTTCACTTCTTTTTAACACAGTCTTTCCATCAGTTATGAAATTAAGCGAGAAGAGTAGGATTGCGGTGGTCGAATTACAGAAATCCACTCATTCGTTATTCCGATTCCTACAGAGTATTGGGAAAGATATTCAATATTCTATCCGTGATTACGGTTCTGAACTAGATTTCTCAGAAGAAGGATTTGCCGGTTTTATATATACTAACGGCGAAACTACTGAATACAGAATAATTAGAGAGCGTGACGTTATAGGTCTATATCAAAAAAAAAGATAATCGCCAATATCGACATTGAACTAAATAAATGGTAAAGCGTGTTTCATAGAGTGTCATACTTGGAATGATTTTGGAAGTGAAATTCGGGGGACTGCAACGCCAGGACAATGGAAAAAAGGGTTTTCCGCTGATCTTTCTAATGGGGCTCAAGAAGTCAAATTGCACCTGGGTTATATTGCTAAATATGTGAGGATTAGTATAAGAGGAGAAATAGGTTATCGGGTAAGAAAATTTAGTCTAACCCCGGAGGAACAATACCAACATTTATCGCTAATTTGGTTGATTTTCAATTGATCCCGAGCGACGATAATTCTTTTATCACTGCACTGCGCTGATACGAACATATTATCCTCAATCTCTATGGAACGTTAGCAACACCGTATTAATACGACGTCGCGTGACGTTTCGTGAAAAAAATAATCCCAAGAAAGTAAGCGCTATATTTAACCAAAAATTATATATTTAACCTAAAAAGTATTTCTGTAGCAAAAAAACATATATCTGCTATATATCAATAACAGAATTAGCGATAAAAATACTATTAGTAATTTGTTTTGCTCGGATAGATTTCTCAGCTAGTATTGCGTCTCGTGCTATCGCACTCGATGCAATACAAGCAGAGAATTCCATACTCGCAAAATAAAGTACTAATAGTATATATGTATATCCTCCGGTTAACACAACACCATACACTTTTAGGGCGGTTTATTTGGTATGTCTACGTACCCTATTGCTCCTCGTGTAACTCCGATACCGATCGGGCTTCCAGTGCCTGCGGCAGACAACAAC
The DNA here is from genome assembly GCA_002080025.1 of Modiolus philippinarum. Lineage (NCBI taxonomy): Eukaryota > Metazoa > Mollusca > Bivalvia > Mytilida > Modiolidae > Modiolus > Modiolus philippinarum. Next base: position 43,845 of record MJUU01039083.1, read on the forward strand.
TTGGCTGTTGATAAACCATTTGAAATCAAAGGAAAGATCTTACACTCACCCGGGAATGGGTTACAGCAGTGGATAAAATTCAAGGATAATTGTACACCCACATTTACTGTCCGTTTGTGCGTCGGGAGTATGAGACAAGATACTCCTCCGTATATCTCATGTTACAAAAAAGGGACGACACCAATAACTAGCACCGAAATTCTAGAGACCAGGAAATCCATCGGTGGTTATAATCAATTTGAGATAAAAATGAGTCAGACGTTTGAAAAAAATTACGAAATATTCTTTGGAGTTATAGCTCCAACCGGAATCGTTTGGCTAGTTTCTCCAATGACCTCACTAAATGTAATCGAAGTCGAAATTAAGTTTTAGTGTAATTAATATGATAAAAATATAAAAAGATGAATACTGATTCAGTGATAACTTTGGGAGGACTGCCAAACGGAGTTTTCGATATACTTGATCTTCAAGAGAAACAGAAGATCGTACATTTGTGCTGTCCTCTTAGAGTGCGGGTGCCCGAAGATTTACTGGAAGTACTAAAGACTCAAGAAGTATTAGCTAAAGTATAAGACTATCTCAGAGACTGCAAGTCTGACATCGGAATCCAGGAGTTAAAGTCGTTTGAATACCCTTTCCATTTAACAAATACTCTTCTATTTCTGTGATCCCGTCTGATAATCTTTTCTATTCTGTATGTCTCTGGAGTTCTTGTTCGTAGAAGCTTCCTTCTATTGGCTGGTCGTCGAAATAGTAAATACCTCTTCGGTCCAGTTGGGTGTATAACCCTTTTATCGGTAATTTATGCTTCTTGCCTTTGATGTGTACTGACCAATAAAGTCATTATCAACGTACTGGACCATATCAAAAATTTATTGGGTCAGTACGTCAGATGACATGCGCGAATCGAAGCGACGCGCATTAATCTGAATGTGAATGTAAAGTCAACTAATGAATGAAAATTATTTGCGACAACAAAGAGTAAACAATTTTGAAATTGTTCGTAATTCAAACAGAAATACACGTTTCCCTATAACTTTTGTTTGTATTTTATGAAAAACTCATACCTTGACACTGCAATAAAAAAATCAGGCCATGCATCCAATTCGCTATGATGGTTTGCTTTTTTCCACTGAGACTGTCGCCGAGTTTAAATGAAGACAAAGACACGCCTACCTCGTTACTACAAACCCCTACAATACTGAATTACGCAGAGTGTATTGAGTGACAAGAAAGGAGCCATGCTCAAATGACGGTCTGTCTTTGACAAATTAATGTTCTCGGGTGATGTCCATTTGAAGCAATAATTACTTACTATGTTACGGCATTGATTGTATGTTGTTTTATACCAGTTGAATTAGGCTATTTTCATCATTTGTTACACTATTTCCAACGAAATTAAAATGACAGGACGTGTCTTGTTCAAACCAAACGTACAGAAGGATGTGACGTCACACTACCCTGACGTCAACAAGAATTGTGCACAATACAGTTTACGCATGAATTATTCGCCAAAGAAAGAGTTCCCCTTATTTTTTTCCAAATTAACAACGAAACTGCAGCATTTGGAAATTCCCGATAAACAGAATATAGGACTTTTTGTTTTTGATACGGACTTTATCACGGTAGCATATCAGGTTCGCCCTGGCGGGCTCGCCTGATATACTACCGTGATAAAGTCCGTATCAAAAAACAAAAAGTCCTATATTCTATATTTCAAACGTGCCTTTCTTTTTAGATATTCTGACCTTGTCGTCTAGTTTGAATTTTGGTTTTGTCTCAGTTTCCTTCGTATCTGAGTAAACGGTAGATTTGATTGCTTCTACTGGTTTCATTTTGATTGACGAGTGCTTCGTGTTATTGTACTGCTCTACTAATTGTGGAAGTACTGAGATATAATTGTAGGTGTTATTGGCGGAAAAGTAGTGAAACATCTTACCTTTGAGTGTGCGACTGAAGCGCTCTATTACTGAAGCCTTTCCCTGACTGAGAGTGTGGTACATTCTTATTTTGTAGTTTTCTAGGAGTGTCTTCTGGTTGTAAAACTCTGATCCCTGGTCGACCCATAGTAATTCTGGAGTTCTTCCCTCTTTTAGTATGCTCTCGAATCCAATAGTCACTTCTTGTCTTGTCTTTGATTTTAGTGGAACGCTCCGAGCGTATTTGCTGAACACGTCAATCACATTTAGTAAGTATCTCTGGAATAAGCTTGCATGTCTACGAGATCTGCACTCCAGGTGTCATCGACATGTGATACTCTTACTTGTCTGAGAGGGAACTTTCTTTTTGCTTGCTTATGTAGTTCTTCTGTTAGTTTGTCTGTCCACTTTATTTTCTCCTTTTTTTTGAACACCGAGTACCAGTTTGCTTTTTGCTCCTATTACACCCTGAACTATCTTTTTGTTTACAGCTTCACCGACTGATGGTGGTTTTACTTGTTTTAGGTCAGACATCATCTTCTTGTCGCATTTCCGTTTGTCGTGCTGCGCATTATAACAAAGATCATGACTCCTACAACAAACCCTATCTAATTTATTCTTGGTGGTTGTAAGGCCCACAGTAATTCGTTCCTGGGAGAGTAATTCCGCCCTTCGGCATTACAGGTTTGATGGCCTTGTGTATGTCAAGATTACCGCTTGCGGTTCCTGCGGCGGTTCCCGTTCCTGCGGTTTCGGCGGTGCCACGCACAAACTTAGTTTTCGTGATTTTGCAGCTGGCACACGTGCTGTATTCTATGAACTTACCGTTGGATAATTGCACGCCCCTTGGAGAAAGAGACTTTTTTTCTCCTGTACGCAGTAGCTCATTTTTTAAAGTACTCTTTTAATAGTATTTCATTTTTTATTGTATCCGTCGGACTGCCGCGGGCACTAAGGTCTTTGTACATTATATCGTAGATGTCTTTCTCTTGTGCTTCTCGTAGAAAGAATAGACAGAAGTAGCCACATAGAACACTTAGTTTGTGTTGGTACTGGATTGTGTTATGTCTGTATTTACCCTTTATGTAGTCAATAAATTCTTGTGGTGGTGAAAGACCATAACTATCAAAGTAAATATTCCTCTTATTACGAAAGTCCCATCACACCCAATGAGTACCGGCACAACTTTTAACGTCTAAATTAAGAATACCACACTCATTCTTGTTTGGTCTTGGTGGTAGATTGTCCCTACTATAAACCCCCCTGAAAGGGGTAATACGTAGTTTATCAACCCACTCTAAAGTTAGTTAGCGGTTCAAGCGTCTGCCGTAGACACCTTTTTTTACATGACGTAGGGTCTGCGTACGCTGTCTACTATAGTCCTCTACCAGATGGACGTTCAACTTGTAGTCCATTACCCATTAACCGGTTAGTAATGGCACTGCCAAACTGGCTAACATACCAAGGAATCCACCGGTTTGTTGGCTTTTTGTAATTCTAAGACCAGTTCCTTATTTCTTTTGAGTGCTGTCTGTAATTGTTCTTTCTGTGTTTTTGTTAGATGGTCAACGTAGAGTTTTTGTAAGAGGTGGGTGATTTTGTTGTGTGGTACGTCTGCTGTTAAACCGCTACCAAACACCTTTTTCAGCCCGGTTTCAGCTAGAGCGGAGGCCGCTCCGATGCCAAGGGCAGGTGTATAGTTTGGATGCCACTGTCTTTATGACCGGAAGTGCAAGTGCTCCAAGAAAACCTCCGTTTTGTGGTTGATTGGTCGTTTGTGTCTTTGACATTCTTATGTGAACCCCAGTACCAGAGGCCTTTGCTTTCTGTATTTTTTTCATTTATGTTTGTGTTAGCGCCATAGGAAAGTCCCCTGTTAATTGGTTGTTTGTTAGTCATTATGTTAGAGAAGATATGTTTTTGTATGCTTTAGCTAAATTCTTTCTCTGACCTTCGGATAAACCAGGACTATAGTTAACGTATTTACTCATTTTTTAAATACCTTAGATAATTACTATATCATTTCCAATTATCTTCTTTCGTTCAGTACAAGGGCAAAGATCCGATATGCAGCAGCTGGAGGTATGTTCACAGTCTGTAATGTAAAGTCATGGATGTGTTCTCCATACTCATTGTTTCATCTATGTAAACAAATCAAAATAGATTAATCCGTATAGAGAACTAAAGTTAGTAAGGGTAAGCATGTTCCCTGTGTCATAGTCGTTGCTTGCGTTAGGCTTAAAATTACATGCATCTCTGAAGATTCTACTGAGTTGAATCGAACTATATCCTGTTTCCGGGTAAAAGACACCAGAACCAACTTCTAATATAGCTGTCAGGAGGGTACAATTTGTATTGGCTGCGTTTACTTTGAATGTATCAAGTAACAGAGGATTTTGTAGTTGATCGTTGTTTTTCCCGTTTCTTTATTAAAATACTTTTACGTGTTTTGGGTGTTTTATTCCTGTTGTAATGCGGTACGACCCTTCAACAGATTGACCCGAGCTACTAGTGTGAATGGATTCTCTTAGGTATGTCCACCGCCTCGGTTTCATGTAATTCTGACGTACGGTCGACAGACCGACAGAATTCAGTTTAAGTCTGGGGATCAAAGTTTAAGTTTAAGTTCAAAGTGTGTAATTACAGCTCTACCGTCACCAGCACCATCGGCCTTGAATAGCAAGTAATTGTCGTTGTTTATTTCTACGGTTATTCCCATCTGTGCTGGGGGTAAAAGATTTTGTTCTAACGAGGCGAAAAACGAAAATCTGTTCAGTGGTATTTCTGCTGTTACCTTTGCAAGTGCATTTGTGAGCGCGGTTCTCGCCTTAAACCCTGAATTGTCATCAGTAGTTGCAACATTATCCGGGTAAATAAAGCTGTTTTTGCCTAGACTACTCACATATCCGCCTGAAAGTGTGAGTAGTGATTTGACGTGATTTTCAAGTTGTTGCAGTCATACACTATTGTTCCATTTTGTCCAACTGTCATTTGACTGAGAAAATTACATCTGAATAACAGATACTGTGTCATTATCTGGTGCTGTTCCGTCAGCTAGTTTATCTACTTTGAACTTGATCAAAAAATACCCAAAGCCCTATCGTTTATACTAAATTTATAATCCGCTTTGACTTGTGCTTGTCCATTCGGGGGAGTTCTTATGGGAGTGTCTAGTAAAAAGTTACAATACTCATATCGATCACAGAACTGTGTTCCCCATTTTTATTACTAAATTATTATTTTCTTTCTTATATAAAAAATATGAGTTTATAAGCACAGGTTTTATACAGGTTTCACTGTACATTTCAGTAATGTGGGTTTACTTGAATAACCAGGTATTTTCATAGAAAGATTCCGCTATTTTTACCTTGTTTGTATAATAATTGGTTAACTAAAAACATTCTTTTTACAATGTCGATATTAGACAGGCCGGGAAGTAGTTGTTTCCCGTGTAAATTTGTATACCTGTCATCTCCTCAAATAAACAAGATGTTTGATGACACAGCCATAGTAAAAAACAAACAAATTTCTAACATTTGCAGTAATTTTTACATTTCACGTGCTATGTATCTTATGCTGCAACAATCGAAAATTATACAATTGTCGTTGATTAATTTATAATACATTGTTTTTATAACCAACTCTATCTGGGATAAAGAAAAAATTCTAGCCATCCTCAAAGGGCAAGGGCTGAAACAAAATTTAGGAGTATTATTGAATATATATGATTATGCATCGTATAAACCATATGAACTTGATTTCTGTATATGGCCTTTTTCAGGATCCACTTTTTTCCCGTTTTTAAGTAGGGAGAAAATGGACTTTTCATTATATTTTTAGCTCGCGAATGATTTGTAATCACAGTGAAATAAACACATGGGGTAATAAAAGGAGCATGTATTTACTTTTAGCATTTTCACTTTCTTAAATTTCAAGATTTTCGGAAATGTATTGATTAGAATTTGAAGTGTAATATCAGGGTGGTTACCATTTGTTATTCTTTTATGGTGATTTGTTACAAAGTTGATTCCTGAAAGAAATCCCAGAAAGAATGCATAGGAAATAAAAAAATGACCGTGTTTGAACTTTTATTCTCGAAAAACGCTTCAAAGGGCGGACATAAAAATTTGCACATGGATTAACAAGGATATTGGCAATCCGTATACAAAATTTGGTCAAAATCTATTATGCCGATTTGTGCATTGTTTGTGCATCTATACGTTCACCTGTGGAAATCTACGTTGTTTTCATATAAATTCAAATAATAGGGATGAAAAATATTAATTTAGTATTTTTTCCGTTGGAAATAACATTTATAATTATGCATCTATGGTAAACAATTCAAAAAGTAATATTTCTACCTCGTTCAAACGAGAGCTCGATTTCTTTTGTTCTATTTCACCCACTTCCCCGCCTGTAGAGTAGAAGTCCTGGCATTGTTTACAATAGTATAAATTATAATTTTAGAGGGTCTAGTATTTAGTAGGAATCCTATTATTGTTCACAATAGTATAAAATCCATTATTTTACAGGGTCCAGTATTTTTTAGTAGATGTCATAGAGCAGGAATCCTATTATTGTGTACAATAGTATAAAACCATTATTTTACAGGGTCCAGTATTTAGTAGACGTCACAGAGTAGAAATTCTATAATTGTTTACAATAGTATAAACTAGATGTTGTCGGAAACGACAGCTATCCCCGCACTCCCTGTTTGACATAGAAAACAGTTGTTATACACCCTTGGCATATTTTTTCCTAAACTAAATAACAATTTCAGTATGGTTGCTAGGTAGAATTCCAAAAAATAAGTGGTCTTTGAGACTTTCAGGAAATTTACCAAACTGAAATCAAATATTTTTGAAATCCAATTTATAAAAATGTTCCTCCTAAGCTACACAAACATTTTAAGTATGGTTGCTAGGTAGAATTCCAAAAATAAGTGGTCTTTGAGACTTTCAGGAAATTTACACTTGTCAGAATATAAGATAATATGCCAAAATTTAAAAAAAAAAAAGTGTCTTTGACATTTTCAGGAAATTTACCAAAGTTGGAACCGGAACCAAAATTCCAAAAGCTTATAGCAAATCTATACACCATATGCAAGAATTCTGCATAAAGATTTGATCCCTAAATCCAAAAATGTAGGAGGAGTTTGCGTCACATGCCACATGTGCCTTAATCCACATCTTTGGGTCTTTGTTAAAATTGACATCATGGGGCCTCTTGTTTGCACCAAGACCAATATAAAAAACCCGCAAGCTTATTGCGCATCTACAGACTATATGCAACAATTCTATAACAAAATTAAATCTCTAAATCCATAAATGTAGGAGGAGTTTGTGTCACATGCCACATGTGTAAAAATTAACATCATGGGGCCTCTTGTTTGCACCAAGACCAATATCGAAAATCCGAAAGCTTATTGCGCATCTGCAGACTATATGCAACAATTCTACAACAAAATTAAATCCCTAAATCCAAAAATGTAGGAGGAGTTTGAGTCACAAGAAAAGTGTGACGGACGGACGGACTACGGACAGACGGAGGGTATAACATTATCCCTGAACTTTCTTCGAAAGTGCAGGGATAATCATAATTTTAGAGGTTCCAGTATTTAGTAGGCGTCATAGAGTAGGAATCCTATTATTGTGTACAATAATATAAAACCATTATTTTACAGGGTCCAGTATTTAGTAGACGTCACAGATTAGAAATTCTATTATTGTTTACAATAGTATAAATCATTATTTTACAGGGTCCAGTAGGGGGTGTTCAGGCTATAACTCTTTCTAAATAAATGAATGCAAGAAGACCTTTAATTACGTGTGTATATTTCGCTGATGCTGATTTCAAATCATTTTTACTAAATTATACATTTTTATATTTTTCTTGAAATCCTTTGACTTTATCTTGCAATATTTTTCGGTGCAATATTTTGTGGTTACTAATGTTTTGGGAAAAAGCTAAGTACATTATTACCAACCAACAAAGAGCGTAAATGGTCACATTTTATGACCCAACCTGACCACAGATACCTATAAATATAGGATATAGGACTTTTTGTTTTTTAGACGGACTTTATCACGGTAGTATATCAGGTGAGCCCGATATAAGAGTAAACTCTTTCTTTGGCGAATAATTCATGCGTAAACTGTATTGTGCACAATTCTTGTTGACGTCAGGGTAGTGTGACGTCACATCCTCCTGTACGTTGGGTTTGAAAAAGACACTTCTTGTCATTTTAATTTCGTTGGAAATAGTGTAACAAATGCTGAAAATAGCCTCATTCAACTGGTATAAAACAACATGCAATCAATGCTGCAACATAGCAAGTAATTATTGCTTCAAATGGACATCACCTGAGAAGATTAATTTGTCAAAGACCATCATTTGAGCATGGCGCCTTTCTTGTCACTGAAAGCACCCTGCGTAATTCAGGATTGTAGGGGTTTGTAGTAACGGGGTAGGCGTCTCTTTGTCTTCATTTAAACTCGATGACAGTTCATTGGAAGAAAGCAAACCATCATAGCGAATTGGATTCATGGCCTGGTGTTTTTATTACAGTGTCAAGGTATGAATTTTTCATAAAATACAAATCAAAATTTCTGTTTGAATTACGAACAATTTCAAAATTATTTACTGTTTGTTGTCGCAAATAGTTGTCATTCATTCATGTGTTGACTTTACATTCAAATTAATGCGCGTCGCTTCGGTTCGTGCATGTCATCTGACGAACTGACTCAATAAATTTTTGATATGGTCCAGTACGTTGATAGTGACTTTATCGGTCAGTACATATCAAAGGCAAGAAGCATAAATTACCGATAAATGGTCATTTATTATTACTTGTTACCATTTCCTCAGCAATGAAATCTGCAAGCATAAGGTCATACTGACATTTTATGACCTAAACTGACCATAGATAGCCTTAATTGATCAAAATTATTAATCGCATCTATTTCCACAGCCACAAAATCTGTAAGCATAAGGTCATAATAACATTTTAAGACCCAAACTGACCACAGATAGCCATAACTGATCAAAATTATTAATCAAAACTGAAATCTGCAAGCATAAGGTTATTATGACATTTTATGACCCAACCTGACCACAGACAGCCATAATTGATCAAAATTATTAATCACAACTATTTCCACAGCCATGAAATCTGCATAAGGTCAGAATGACATTTTAAGACCCATCTTCAGGGATTCGCGGGACGCGTAAAACATTATTTGAAATTCAAAATAGGAGAGGTGCTGCTATTTTTAATTTTTTTTTCAGAAATCCATCGGATGTTACCATGGTTAGTCAACTAAGCACATGTGGGCGATCATGCCATTAGAAATAAAATCAAGAAAACAATCTTTATTGATGTCGAGCAGAATTGAAAGCAAATAAGCAATTTAAAGCCGGGTAAAAGGGAAGCAGAAAAACGAGTTCCAGAAAGCATACCTGTCAAGTTTTAAAAATTGCCTCGCGTGAGATTTGGCAAAATTGTCAAAGATAAAAGATCAAAGAAATTTGTCCCAAATTTGGATAAACTTCGCGTGAATCTTACGCGATTCGCGTTACACTTAACAGGTCTGAGAATGACCGGATTGATTGACGGCATCATGACTTGTGACAGGAAACAGAATTAAAATCACGCCAAAAACTTGTTTTTTTAAACTTGTACATTTTCAACATAATGCAATGTATCTTTGCTCTTCAGTAAAATTCACCCGTCACCTGATTTGGTTTCCAGCGACTCCGGCTAAAGAGCTGCCGGATGGCGTCCCGAGATGGTGGATAAGAAAATGCCTTGTCTATTCGGGGTAGTCAGAAAAGCCTAACCACGAACCATTGTAGCCAAACAGTCTGAAGAACGCCACACCCAATTCAATATCAAGATCCATTTTTTATGTTTTTGTTCAAATCAGACTTGCTGGGAGTCGTATGTAGAGGGTTTAATTTCCTGCCCCTACCCATTTCTTTGGACAAGAAAATTGAAGAAATGGGTAGGGGCAGGAAATTTATTCCTCCACTCAAAACTCGTTACCCTTTAGACCCTTCCACAAATTACTTTTTCTATGTAATTATTTGAATTGAGTAACTGGCTTTCGTCTTGATGTAGCACAAATACTTCTTACCGGACGTAAAACTAAAACTAACAAATCAATCAAGAAAAAAAATTACGTAACCTCCTGGGACCCATGTTTTGTAAAGAAGGTCCCTGGTACTTGTATATGGTGGGTCCCTGGGACCCCACCTGACAGAAGTGGAGGTAAATCCCTGCCAACTTGACCATAGATAGCTATAATTGCTCAAAATTTTTAATCGCAACTACTTCCACAGCCATGAAACTGCAAGCATTATAAGGTCAGAATGACATTATGATCATAATTATTAGTTGCAGCTATTTATGGTCAGAATGACATTTTATGATCCAATTAACTAACAAATAGAAAGTATGGTCAGAATTATTCAACAAAATTTTATCATTTCTATGCAAGTCTAAACCAACTCATTGAGGGTCATTATTTTTAATCGCAACTGTTAACACAGCCAAGATGTTTTGAGACATATTTAACAATTTATTTTCGTTAGTCATTAATTTAGTACCTTAATTGGAGGGGACATATTTTGAACGTGTTGAATGTTTCTTTCCCAGTGTTTCTTTTAGCAGAGATATATATAATAATGAGTCTCTGCTTTAAGCAATGCAAACATTTTCTTCTTTTTTATATGACTCTCCAAGATTTTTTTTTATCATCTTTTCCCCTGAAGTTGTTTTCCCATCAAAATTAATAATCACGCTCCTCGCTGAACTGAACTCAATTGAAGGATGCTCTATAAGCCTTGTTAGTTGACTTTTGTGCATTTGAAATCACGACTGACAACCGTGCTGTACTTTCACTTTCAGAGTACAATCAGTTTATGCATACGAAATCAGTTTATACATACTGAAAAAGGAGGTTTTCCGCACATTTCACAATAATTTTCATGGCAAAAACCGGAACCGGAGCTTGCAGTTTTCATAGACTATAAAATCTATGAAGACTGACGATGATTTACCTGTAGAGACAAAAAAAGTACGCACGTGTCACAATTTTATTACCCTATACGATAATTGATCAATAAACAAATCTCGCGGTGTTGGGGGAAAAACTTGGGAGAAATTTGGGAGTTAAATCTGAAATTCGCGGTGTGTCACCGAAAAACATGGATCACCGTGGAAAATTAAATGATAGAGAATTCATTCGCGTTGAGCTAGCTCTATCATTTTACATTGCAAAAATAAATAATGATCACATGTAAGGCACACGATTCACGTCATTTAAACTTTCTGACTGCAAAGTTCCTAATGAAATCGTTATAGCAAGTAGGAGAACAGCACTTATAATTTTAGTGTGTTTTGGCATTTTTCTTCGAAGAGCTGTAATTCCAAATTATTTGAACACTTTTTGCATTGCTTCTTAATAGGTATTTCTACTGAAAAAGGCAAAGGAAAAAAATACAGGAAAAGAAAACTATTACATTTTCTTAGGATGAACTTTGTCAAGTTAGAATTAATAAAAAGCTATTTTACCCCCTTCATTGTGTTGGATAATAATTATATTTCTTTATGAACATCTGCCAATAGTGTCTTTCCTTTGTGTTTCATCTAAATCTTTGATGTGGATTAAGAGGAGCTGCGCTTGTAAAAAGTGTTGACAGAGTGATTCCTATATCACATACATGTCCATAAACTTTGTTTGTAGAGGGAATAAGAGCATATTTCTGTCCTTTCTTCTTACTTTGTGGCTACCGCTACCACAAGCTTCAACTTGACATGCCAAAATCTACATTTTTTTGTAGAGCAGAGGTGCCGTGTCCTTCCATTTTTGCCTACCTGGAACACTGACCATTGTAAGGTAATGGAGAAACATCTGAAACCTGTAGTACATACAGACTTTTATTAGTCAACAACAAAATACAGTACATCAATACATTTTAAAGAAATAATATTTCTACCAAAGTCTTGTGACTCGACGCCTAGAACTTCATATATCAAATGTGTGTATTTTATTTTAATTACAAACCTTAGTTTTTAAATCATTGTTTTCTTCTGTTTACTGTTCAATCTTTTGTCTAAGTTCTGTATTTTCTAACTTTAGGGCTTCAACATCTGCTGTTTCTGGACCTGATGCTCCTAAAATGTTGCTTTAAAAGAGTTTATAAATTTGTTCACCTTTTAGGTTCTATATATGTAAAAATAATTACAGCGAAAGAACTTGGCTTCGGTAATCCTTAGGACAATCCATCCTACACAGCTTATACGCTGTCTAAGGAGGAGATATTACAGCCATAAATTTGTTTTGCTTTCCTTTGTGATTTCGGCCAAGGATGAAGACAATAATCTCCACTCTTTGAACTGGAAACACAAATTAAACTTATGCCTGGACAAACAATGGTACAGCACTAGATCTGCAAAATGTTCTACAAAACCTTTTTCTAAGCTGTTAACCTTGTAAAAGAGGGACTTCAAAAATATATTTTGATACTTGCTTTTCAAGAAGCGGTACTAATGAAATGTGAATGTTGAAAAACTAAAGATGAACTTGACACTTTGAACTCTAGATCATTTTCAAACTGTAACAACTTTTAAACTTTTGACTTCTCTGCACTTATATACTACCATTTCTCATGAACAACTGAAATAACGGCTTAAAAATTTAATTTATAGATGTTTCTCCCATAAGAACGGCGAAGAGAGATGTAAGTACATTGCTATAGGTAGAGAACAAGCATGCTTTATGAAATACGACAATGAATTTCAGAAAAAAAATATACAGTGGAAGAAGTGATTAAATATAAGAGTTTGTAATCCACAATATAGTTGTAAGGTTTGGATGACTTGTTTTTAACAGACTTAAGAAATTCCAATGGAAATAAACCAAGCATCTTTTTCAGCTGACATATTTCTCCACTGATAAAGGCTGAACAAATTGAAGGGGTTTTTCAAACTAAAGGTAAAAAAAAAAGGGTAATAATTTTATTTTGGCCTCCGTTATATAGATAATACTTTGTCACTAAACAACCCTAGCTTTGCTGATTTCCCTGGACTTATCTAACCAAAAGAGCTCAAAATTAAAGATACCACAACACTTCCACGTCGCCCTTATTCCTTGACAATTATCTGGAAATTGACAAAAAATGTAGACTTAAAACTAGGCTGTATCACAAACGCGATTACTTCACTTTTCCTTTCTTTGTACCAACATTCAAACAGCTCCAGCATATTGAGCTTATTTCTCCAAACATATTCGATACTCAAGGGCATGTGTCCATACATTAACCTCCTTGATAGAGCCTCTTCGTTCACAAATAGGTCTCTTAAACAATGGTATATTACCCACAACTTGGAGTCATCAATGCACAAATTTTACGGTGGACATCACAATTTTCTGAACCACTGTGGGATATTTATTATCAAGGGGCTGCCATGCGTTATTCTTGTAAGTTATGTTTGATTTTGCTTCAGTAAGTTTTCAAAGGAGTAATAAAAATAGCTCATTAAAAAATCCAATTTTACCACGTTCCTTACCTCGCTTATTAAATTATTTAAAGAAAGTGAGGTTATTCTCTCTGGTCAGGGGGCTGCTTCCCTCCAGTACATTTCATTTTCATATATTGTGTCTTGACGTTGTATTGAAGTGTATTGTTATGATGGTTAAATTTGATAGATATTTTGTAAAGTGCTTCTTAAGAGTGATTATCTGTAACCACCAAAGAAATTCTAAAGGGGGTCTGGCACGCAAGGTCTTAGATTTAGAAACTCAAATACTAATGCAAGTATTACATAAAAACACAGCAACAGCCATCATTTCGTTCTGGGATGTCCTGGTTGCTATGGTTACGACATCTGTCCTTTTGGCTCAAATTTTATCATTAAAAATAGTGAAAACCAACATTTCGCACAGTGAATTAAAAACAAAATATCATTACTATCCACCCACCTTCATAATATTATATATTATGCTGTTTATCTAGTTAAGAATATGCAACCTCGATTCCTCTTTTTATTACAACCTATCAAAGATGGCTCATTTAGGAAATTTTTGTTTCACAAAAATGCCAAATTTAAGGGTACTTAAGTTGTTTATTGAAAGAATATGCAGCACCTCCTAGTATAATGTGGGATATTTTTAGAAAATACCTATATAGATATTTCAAAATATGAAATAAAATCAGTGGGCAAATAATGCAGTAGAATAATATGAATGAATAATATGAATGAAACTTTTCATATTTCAAAAACTGTATTTTTCAACAAAGTAATTAACCATGATATTTACATATCTTAACAATACATGTCATGACAATAAATTTATAAAGGATAAATGCATATATTAATTGTGTGCATTTTACCCAGTTGAGAATATTTTTTTTACAATAAAATGTAATAAAATGGTTGCTATGGTGACCAAATTTCAAAATATTACGAAATAAGTTTTATTTCAAGAGTTATAAATTAAATTGGACCCCTTGAATCGAAGAAGTAGTTTGTTTTAATTGAATAAGTATGAAAGAATAATATATCAGTTCATATGCATATTGCATCTAAACAAAAATTTCAAATGAGTGAAATAATGTTTTAATGCAATGTTTGCAGTCAAAAAATATATCTTAAGTCTTAGGACAATAAAATAGAAATGCTTCTACAATTAAAAGTCATAGACAAATTTGTTTAGATAAATGGAGTTCACAAAAGTATTGTTGCCAGGTTAAGAATATACAATACTACTTGCCAAAATTGGAATCTTAATAAAATTAAGGAAGCTTGCTGTGCAACTTGTAGAGTATATCCACAAAAAAAAATTTACATAAAAATCAAATTTCTTAATGCCAGTTTTGTTCAAACATTGTTGATATATGGATCAAAATGGAAATTTTGGCCAAGTTCACAGAAAATATTGGTCAAGATGACAATTCTGGTACGGATGTTATTTTTAATGTAACCACTAACATTTGTACCAATCAGCTACTAAGATATGGTGTAAACAAAGAAAATTGATTGTAATTAGTTGTAACTAAAAAAGCTGCGAGAAAAGCTCACTTATTATATGCCCCCACTCCCCCATTTGATAATCAATCTTATCGTCTTTCCCTGCGCCTATCTCAGCCTGCAGAGCCACTTCCACAAAAGCCATATCCGGTTGACCCGAACTTATCAAGAGGTTGACCTGCTCTCCAGAATATGAAGCTTGGAGCTCGTTCGCTGCGCTCACTCGCCCCTGTGCTTCATATTCTGGCTCGTGAGATGATATTTTACGATATACAGATGTCAAAATCCAGATAACATATACATATCAAATTCTGAAATTGTGAAGGTGCACATCTACATAATGTCACAAAAACTGTTTAAGTTTCATGAAAATCTATTCAGTGGTTCAGGAGAAATAGCAGATAAGAGATAGTTACCCACTTGTAATGTAATGAAAAAGGACAAAGTCCATGTTTTGCTATGGGAAACCCCACTTTGAGAGGATTTCCCATAGGGTTCATGTATAAATATGTCACCAATTGCAACAATCTTGGCTAAAGTGCAAACCTGAAAAACACTATTTTAACAGGTATGAAGAGGAGTATTGTGACCAAGTTAATGATCATCAATTCTCTTGATGTGTCACAAGAGACAATAAGGATTGCACCCAAAAAATAAAAAATAACCATACAACAACTTGACATAAAGGCAATATCTGAATGAGGCTTAGAAATGCGGGAAAATGCGAGCCAAATC
>MJUU01039084.1:0-18957 GCA_002080025.1 Modiolus philippinarum
TTATCAATTCACAAAGAATCTTCGTCAGGCGAGGCTGAACATTTAAAACTTTAAAATATCTGAAAAATATTTTTGTTGGTATGAGTGCATCGTTCATTTGATGTAAAACATATTAAGCACAAATATTTTTTAATGTATAACAATAATAGATGTATTATCTACTGAGAAACGTATACTTATTAAAATGATATATGTTTGTCTTTGTATGTAAAATAACTATGTTAAAAATATAAAATAAAAAAAATCAGTATTTACTTTTTAAAACGTTTCTCGTCTTTTTCATTAAGTCAATCAGGCTCAAGTGATCTGAGCTGGTATATCCAAAATCTCTCTCTGAGTTTTCGGGCTTCTTTGTCCCAAGATGAATTACATTCAATGATCTGAAATGTAATGTCATCAAACCGATGCCCAGTTCTTAAAAAATGCCTGGTAAGAGGACAGTCCCTTTCTTTCACACTGAACGAACGATGATTGTTAAATCGTTTGTTGAAGTTGTCCCCTGATTCCCCAACATATTGTAGTTTGCAAGACTGACATGTGAGGACATAAACAGTGTTTTTAGACTTACAGTTCGAGTCCGCATAAATGGTGTATTGTTGCCCAGTAACAGTGCTAGAAAATGATTTTTCGGTATTGGCAGCTCGGCAGCAAGCACAGTTACTTCTACCGCAAGGCCTGTAGCACCCTGTTGTTGAATGAGGCTTTTTCGATATTTTTGCTGTAACAAGACTCGGCGAACTCAGAAGCCATCTTGTTGCACGTGGTTATAAAGACCAAAATATTTCAACATCTTTTGAGAAGGTAAAAAATATTTCCAGAGCTAATCTTCTGGAGTAAAAAGAAAAAAATGCAACAGAACGAATTCCCCTTGTACTTACATACCATCCAGACCTAAAGCCGATCCCAAGAGTTATACGTAAACACTGGAACCTTATAGAAAATGATCCCTGTTTGACTAAAATCTTTAAAGCCCCACCGTTAACATCTTTTCGTAGGCCAAGAAATATAAAAGACGTCCTTGTTACAGCTAAAATATAAAAAAAGCCTCAATCAACAACAGGGTGCTACAGGCCTTGCGGTAGAAGTAACTGTGCTTGCTGCCGAGCTGCCAATACCGAAAAATCATTTTCTAGCACTGTTTCTGGGCAACAATACACCATTTATGCAGACTCGAACCGTAAGTCTAAAAACACTGTTTATGTCCTCACATGTCAGTCTTGCAAACTACAGTATGTTGCGGAATCAGGGGACAACTTCAACAAACGATTTAACAATCATCGTTCGTTCAGTGTGAAAGAAAGGGACTGTCCTCTTACCAGGCATTTTTTAAGAACTGGGCATCGGTTTGATGACATTACATTTCAGATCATTGAATGTAATTCATCTTGGGACAAAGAAGCCCGAAAACTCAGAGAGAGATTTTGGATATACCAGCTCAGATCACTTGAGCCTGATTGACTTAATGAAAAAGACGAGAAACGTTTTAAAAAGTAAATACTGATTTGTTTTATTTTTTTTTTAACATAGTTATTTTACATACAAAGACAAACATATATCATTTTAATAAGTATACGTTTCTCAGTAGATAATACATCTATTATTGTTATACATTAAAAAATATTTGTGGTTAATATGTTTTACATCAAATGAACGATGCACTCATACCAACAAAAATATTTTTCAGATATTTTAAATTTTTAAATGTTCAGCCTCGCCTGACGAAGATTCTTTGTGAATTGATAATTAGCGACTAATTTAAGACCTTTTGTAGATATTTCATGAAAATATTTACATTTATTAGTGTGTTTATTACATTTTTTAGACAAGCTATAATTTCATTATGTGTAAATGCATCACACTTATCTTTGTGTGATCCACACTCTTTAGATATAAATGTTTGTTGTTATTTATAGACCACTATATATATATATATATATAGCTTGTCTAAAAAATGTAATAAACACACTAGTAAATGTAAATATTTTCATGAAATATCTACAAAAGGTCTTAAATTAGTCGCTAATTATCAATTCACAAAGAATCTTCGTCAGGCGAGGCTGAACATTTAAAAATTTAAAATATCTGAAAAATATTTTTGTTGGTATGAGTGCATCGTTCATTTGATGTAAAACATATTAACCACAAATATTTTTTAATGTATAACAATAATAGATGTATTATCTACTGAGAAACGTATACTTATTAAAATGATATATGTTTGTCTTTGTATGTACAATAACAATAAATATCGGAATTCGTCGATTTCCATCTCCGTCCTCATGTAAAACAACTTCATTCATACATACAGGACACTACGGATTATTTAAAGAAAATGGAGTCATTAAATCCCCTTCCTGAAAATACCATCTTAGTATCTATGGATGTATCTTCCATATATACCAATATCCCTCAAAATGAAGGTATATGTGCTTGTGAAAATGCTTGGAACAGTCGAAAGGACCAATACCCTCCCACCAAATGTCTTGTAGAACTTCTAAAATTAGTGCTTGAAAACAACAACTTCGTATTCAACAATGAACATTATCTATAAATAGATGGAACAAGCATGGGAACGAAGCTAGATCCATCATATGCCAACATCTTTATGGGAGAATTAGAACAAAGCCTCCTTTCGAATGCCCCATGCAGACCAATGTCTTGGTTCCGTTTTATTGATGACATAGATCTCAAGTGGAATGAAACATCTGAACAACTTGAAATGTTTTTGCAGTATTGTAATGAGTTCCATCCTACTATCAAATTTACTGCCGAGTCATCAACGGATAAAATTTGTTTTTTGGACACCACCACAATTTTACAAAACGGAACCATGACATTTGATCTCCATACTAAAAAGACAGACAAGCACCAATTTCTCTCTCCGAGTAGCTGCCACCCACCTCACTGTGCTAAAAGCATCCCTTTCAGTCAAGCAGTCCGCATCAAAAGAATTTCTTCAACGGAACAAAAACAAAACCACAGACTCGGCGAACTCAGAAGCCATCTTGTTGCACGTGGTTATAAAGACCAAAATATTTCAACATCTTTTGGGAAGGTAAAAAATATTGACAGAGCTAATCTTCTGGAGTACAAAGAAAAAAATGCAACAGAACGAATTCCCCTTGTACTTACATACCATCCAGACCTAAAGCCGATCCCAAGAGTTATACGTAAACACTGGAACCTTATAGACAATGATTCCTGTTTGACTAAAATCTTTAAAGCCCCACCGTTAACATCTTTTCCTAGACCAAGAAATATAAAAGACGTCCTAGTTACAGCTAAAATATCAAAAAAGCCTCAATCAACAACAGGGTGCTACAGGCCTTGCGGTAGAAGTAACTGTGCTTGCTGCCGAGCTGCCAATACCGAAAAAAACATTTTCTAGCACTGTTACTGGGCAACAATACACCATTTATGCGGACTCGAACTGTAAGTCTAAAAACACTGTTTATGTCCTCACATGTCAGTCTTGCAAACTACAGTATGTTGGGGAATCGGGTGACAACTTCAACAAACGATTTAACAATCATCGTTCGTTTAGTGTGAAAGAAAGGGACTGTCCTCTTACCAGGCATTTTTTAAGAACTGGGCATCGGTTTGAGGACATTACATTTCAGATCATTGAATGTAATTCATCTTGGGACAAAAGAAGCCCGAAAACTCAGAGAGAGATTTTGGATATACCAGCTCAGATCACTTGAGCCTGATGGACTTAATGAAAAAGACGAGAAACGTTTTAAAAAGTAAATACAGATTTTTTTTCTTTAACATAGTTATTGTACATACAAAGACAAACATATATCATTTTAATAAGTATACATTTCTCAGTAGATAATACATCTATTATTGTTATACATTAAAAATATTTGTGGTTAATATGTTTTACATCAAATGAACGATGCACTCATACCAACAAAAATATTTTTCAGATATTTTAAATTTTTAAATGTTCAGCCTCGCCTGACGAAGATTCTTTGTGAATTGATAATTAGCGACTAATTTAAGACCTTTTGTAGATATTTCATGAAAATATTTACATTTATTAGTGTGTTTATTACATTTTTTAGACAAGCTATAATTTCATTATGTGCAAATGCATCACACTTATCTTTGTGTGATCCACACTCTTTAGATATAAATGTTTGTTGTTATTTGTAGACCACTATATATATATATATATATTACTTAAAATACTAACTGTCTTTTTATTTTATTTTATTTTGATGTTGTTGAATAATTATAGAACCAAATCCGAGACAACAATAATCTCGAAAATCTCGTATTGTTTCAATAATCTGGAAATATCCCTTCATGTTACAATAATCTCGAAAATCCCGTATTGTCTCATCAAAATGGTCTGCAGGAATAGAAATATTATTTGTAAATTTTGTACTAACTTTCTCGGACAAGAATTACAACTTGTACGCACGAATTACTTGCTTTAAAGCGTTACAAACTACAATTTGCACGAGTTTTATTAGCATGAGCGAACTACTTACTATCAGCTATTCTAAAATGAAGCGCTTGAGACGCATAGAGATCACTAGAAAAAGATGAATAAGTAGTAGAGAGTAATGTATTTGAGACAACCCAAAAACGCAAGGAGCTAAGGATCCAAGATGTCGACCGTTGAGACATTCCAAAAAATGCAAGGAGCAAAGGAGTAAGTTGTCGGAAAGGATTCAATTGTCAAAAGGATTAAGTGTAAATCGACGGTATCTTATCAGGTTTTCATAAGGTTAGACCAAGGAAAAATATACAAGGGTTAAACGAATGATATATTGTTATAAGGTTAGACCTATGAAATATATAAGGTTTGACCAGTGAAATATACAAAAATGTATACATAAAGGCATATTTATATAAGGTTAGAACACTGAAGAGATTAAGTTGTCAAAAAGATTAATTTGTTCACTGGAGGTGTAAAAAGGATTAAATTGACATTTAGGAATTAAATTGTATTTTTTGATGAAAAATCGAAGAATTCGGCCGGTACTTTCGACGGAAAATGAAAGTTCACCCAATGCGTTCCTTTACGGTCGCAGGTGTCGATGTTGACGACAAAACGTTGTGGGTGGGTGGCGATGTCCACAGGGAGTGTGTCCTCGCAGCACAAGGTCCTTCCAGGTAACATTCCAATTCGAATCCATAAGTTCCTTCGATATCATCGTCCTCCCTCTTGCATCGTTTGGCAGGAGGTTCCTTGGTCAGACACCTGCGTGTCAGGTGGTCTCTTAACCCACGGTTGTGAGCAAAGACCAATCCGAAGACTCGACAGGCTATGAGGTCTCCGTGGTCGTCTTCCTATTTACTTTCATCCATGTACGATTCCTTATCGTCCAATTCACTTTCCTCTCTGCCGGCGCCAATGGCTTCTATGTTCTCGCCTCCACTGGTGTCAATGAATTCCAAGTCTGCCTCCGCCGGCACGTAATGTCATATGTTCAGGCGTAACAGTTTTCAAGTCTACATGCAGGGACCCATAGGGTCTTCTCGTTGCCTCTTCGAATGTTCGCATCAAGGCGCTATTATTCATTTGTCGACCTAGCGTGGCGATAGACTGACGGTGAACGGGATTGTCAAAAAGTATCAGGTAGTGACAGTTTCTTCTCTGGGTCGGATCCTTTCCCAAAATATGTTCTGATTGATGGCCACAACCGACAGGTTCCGATTATGTGGTCCTTCGGTAAATGAGTCGTTGATGCGAAGATCTTTAGCCGACGTCGTGATCAGGTCGTCCAACACAAGCAAATTTCTTATTCTTGCATCAAAATAACGGTTGCTGTCCAAATCTGCTCGTGTTTCAAATCTCGTCGTAGAGAGGTTGCCATCGACGGTATAGCAAAATAATTCTCTCGGGTGCAGGTTTACATTTGGTCCTGTTTCTCTGCAACATTTCTTTAACAAAATACGTCTTGCCACAAGAAGTCGGTCCCGACATAATCATGGTGAACGGGTGTCAAAAACGGAAACTGTCTGTCTTTTGTGGTGGTGCTGGTGATGTTTGTGGTGGTGGTGGTGGATACAGTTCAGTTCCATGCTTATTGCGGTGATGCCTCAACATGGCGTCTTTCCTGGAAAACACTCGATGGCAGGATGGATATTCCATTTTCATGTCTATGATGATTGTGTTCTTCTTATTACTTTTTCTCTGAAGTGAAGTAAACAAAAGACATTATCGTTCTTGAATCGACACTTGTAGAAAACCGTCTTTCAAGGTAAGTTCTAGCATCGACAAATTACCTCCCCTAGACGTATGGTAGATGGGTCTTTCGAAAATGATCACTGACGTCTCCTCGTCCCTGGTTGCCACTGACTGAAGAATTGGCTGGTAAGTATCTCTAGTAGCGTAAGACACCTCTCCTTCCCAATTGCTGCACAGGTAAATCCTATGCGTCGGTGTTTTAATACTCGGTACGAACGTTATCTCCAATAAAGCACATTCCCAAGTTCTGTCAAAATATTACGACCGGGATAAATTGATCATAAATTCTCCGCACCGGTTCTCTGGAAATTGCTCGAGCGAATCACTGACGAATGGTTCTATGTGGTATTTATTCCAACTTATCTTATAACATTAGGTCGTGGTGGTTGTGGTGTGTGTGGTGGCTTCCAACTTCTCTTAAATATTTTATAACCTTATGTGGTACTTGTGATGGTCGTGGTGGTTGTTGTGTGTGTGGTGGTGGCTTTGCATCAACACCAACATCTGCGACCGTAAAGGAACGCACTGAGTGGTCTTTCATTTTCCATCGGAAGGACCCGCCGAATTCTTCGATTCGTTCGGAAGAGCACCGGAAAAATGTCAATTTAATCCTTTTTAACAACCCCAGTGAACAAATTAATCTTTTTGACAACTTAATACTTTCAGTGGTCTAATAAATATGCATTTATGTCTACATTTTTGTATATTTCACTGGTCAAACCATATATATTTCTCAGGTCATTTTCCCGGATTGAATCACTCACAGTGTGACGGGTGCTGTTAACAGAGCAGGACATGCTTACCCTTCCGGAGCACCTGATGTCACTCTCAGTTTCACACTGTGAGTGCCTTTGTTCTGAATGTTGTGGTTTCTGGTTCTGTGCTTTGTGTCTGTCTGGCGTCATTGTTTTTGTGTCTAACGTCATTGTTTTCTGTGTTCTCGTTTTTGCCCTGTCTTTGGACTTCGATTTTTGTGAATTTCACCCCTTTGTTCCTTCGGTATTCTACTGCCGTTGTTTCAGGTATAACCTTATTTATCATGTTTATTTCACAGGTATTACCTTATCTATTTCACAGGTCTAACCTTATAACAATATATCATTCGTTAAACTTATATGCATATGCAAATAAATATACATTTGTTCTACCCTTATATATGTTTCCTTGGTCTAACCCTATGAAAATCTGATACGATACCGTCGATTTACACTTAATCTTGTTGACAATTTAATCCTTTTCGACAACTTAATCCTTTCCAATGACAGCTTAATCTGGCCGTCATTTTTGCTCCCTTACTCCTTGCATTTTTGATGTGTCTGAAAAACATCACGCCATACTACTTAAATATATTGGAAGCACGCCACAAGGAAGAAGTCAACTATGGCTGGTCCATATAACTTCCACTGGAAGACGATTTTACAATCATGACGGCATGAAAACAGGCGGCCATGTCTTATGACATCTGGTTTTAAGAACACAACGTTTTGAATGTTAACTTTACAGTTTTTTTACTATCATATGGGTACACTTGATTATCGGAACAAACAAATATTGCGACAATTAAATATATACATAAATGTTGTCCAATAAGAATCAAATAATTCACCATGACTCCAGTGTATCATTATTTCATATAGAAATATATGTTGTGAAATGACCACAAATTGACATGTATAAACAACATAAAAATGGTAAAGTAAGCCACACTTAAAAGATTAAAGAGACAAACTCTTATTAATTGGTTTTATTTATATAAAGACATGAAGAAGTCTTTTGGCGGTTGTTATTTTGTAAAAGATATAATGTCCCCTATAATGTATGTCCATTTGGATCACTTTATGTCATATCAGAAAAAAAAATAATAATGATTTGGTCGAGGTTTGCTGATTAGACCAATCGGTCGATTTAGGTATGGGTGTCCTCAATTTTCCTTATTTTACCCGCTCTGCACAGGGTAAAATATGAACGAAAATAACTAGCACCAATACTTTTCTCAAACATACTATCAGTGGCCATTATGTAGTGGGAATTAATAGAAAAAAAGAGTGGGCCTTTGTCAAAAACAAAAAGTGCGTGTGTTTGTGTAATTTGACGGCGAAATAGGGGATTAAATTTAGAAGACGGGAAACACAATTTCTGAAGGTAAAAAGTGGAACAAAAGCACACGTTTGTGAGGGAGAGTAACAGAAGATAAATGTGAAATGGGGCAAAGGAACGCACTTGTGTTAAGGGCTAAATAAATATGTAGTAATAAAAATATGTTTATAATTCTAAAAGTTATGGGCAATTGCCTACCCCAAAGCTTTACCTCCTGATCACATGTCAGTATTGTATAAAAAAGGCAAACACACGGACAGATACTTTAAAGTTAGAAACTATAAAATTCATGTATACATATTAAAAAACTGTTGCTCTGAATTTTTTAAACCTATGCGCACGAGTTAGTAATTGTGTGCATAAGCTGTAGTTATGTTTACAGGCACCCAGAGATTTTTTTAGTCTGAAGTTTTCTTTTTCCTGGAAAATATGTTTTCTTATACAGTCATCAAAGGATATATCGCAGACATAGTTTAATTTAGAATCGATATTCAATATATTTCATCCAAACATTTTAATGTAATTATTGCCAACAATTTGAAAACAACTTGAGCATGTAAGACTGCTCTGTACTTTAGGCAGTTAATTGAAATAAACATTAGACCTATACTTTTTGTACCTTTTAATAAGTTAAGTGGATCATCGCCTGTCGGCACCCTTTAATCAAGAACTTAGTGTTTTATGAATATGGTATTACATATAGAATAATTACATGTTAAAATCCGTATTATATGCTGTATCAACCTGAGTAACCAATATCAGTCACAGGGCCTTGACCCGAGGGTTGAATGCAGCATGTGATACGGATCTTAAAACATGTATTCTCTTATGATGCACGCTCATTATTTATGCTTTGCATGAATAGTTATTTGTGGTACAGTACGAGACTTTGAAGCTGGAGTAAGATATGAACTAGTCCTACATGTAATGACAGGAAAAACGCATAGTTGCATTCTGACGCATGTTGAGGAGGATGGCCTGCTAGTATGTTGAAGCGAACCTCTGTAATGATGACTTTGAAGCATCTGTTATTGTCTAACCCACACTACGGGCCTTCTGCGTCAGACTCGCCTTCTCTGCTACTCTAGATCTATCACATTTATCATTTTTTCTTTGAAGCATCAGCCACAGTGGGCCACAAATTTTGCTGCTCTACCACCATGCTGAATGGTCCCTGAATTTTCACATTTTATCCCCATATATACAAACGTATTAACAGGAAAAACTCGAGCACACTCGACCATTTCACGATCTTCTCCCGTAGCTGCTTTCTGTAGAAAAAATCCGGTTTTTAGAAAGTGAAAATGGCGAGCAGCTGCCAGTTTGGTACATCATTTTCCCGTTGCAAATCTAAAAGATTTTTTTATCTTCTAGTACATGTTACAAATGATCAAAATCACATTTTTCTGGTGTATTTTAGCTTGAATCATATTTGTGATAAGAGTAAAACCCTATTCGGAAGAAACAATATTTTATTCTTTAATTCATGTTAGTGAATCATGTTAGTGAATCTGTTTCTGGAGTGTGTATTTTGGGTATATCTTGGTTTCAATTTTAAATTCTATCAGCATAGCTATAGTTTACTGAATTTAAGCCCTCTGCGCGTCATCCTTTAATTCTTCTAGTAGCATGCACAGTCTGATATTCTTTTCTTCAATCCTGATAAAGCCAGGTTGAGCTTTGCCATTATTTTGTGTCCGTTGTCCATGAACTTTACATTCAAATATATTCTACCCAGAAACCGCCGAGTCATGAGTGACCTCGATTGGTTCAATGTGAAAAAAAAAACCGTCATGTCCGCTCCTAATCAAATGCAACCGCCAACTGGGAATATAGTTTTAAATGAGATCTTATGTGAAAAATCATATTTAAACGTTACCTCTGAAATCCCTAAGCCAATTAGACCAAACTTGTTACGATTGCCAAATGATGGTCCCTTTTCAAAATAGTGTCCGGCATATCGTCAGCTAATACAAGGTGGCTGCCAAAGAGGGACAAAGTTAACATCGTACCAGAAGCATTTTCACTAATTGGTTAAAATAGTCCTGGGATGTTTCAATTTCAAAATAGTATCTATCTTGTCTGCATGCAATCCAAGATGGCCCCAAAACGTGGAACATAATTTGATATTCGAGCCTACTTAGATATCCTTTCAAATACTTTCTACTCTGAAACTACTCTGCCACATTGGCCAATTTTGAAAACAAGAGTCCTTGGCTGGTACCCACTTGAGATAGTATCCGGCAGAATCTCATCATATCAAAGATAATCATCAGCCAATCTTGATCAAAATAGTCATTGGAGTATATTGGATGGCTCCTTTAAAAACTGAAGGCCCTAGTGAGAGAGACTGATGCTCTTGAAAGCCTCATGTTGTGCTATTGTCAAAAGCTGACATGCTGTCTTGTTAAATAGAGTAAAGGTCTTGAAAATATGGTCAAGTAAAAGTCGGATACAAGTCGGATACAGGTCGGGAAAAAAATCAAGTTATGGTCCGGAAGATCTTGTATAGAAAAAAAATCGTGTAGGTCGAGTAATGATCGAGGACTAATCGAGTTGATCTGGAAGCAACTCGGCATAAATCGAGAAGCGAATTGAATGAGTTAAATTCGGCTAAAATTTTGAAACTCGATCAAGACCAATCCCTTTTCGACCTCTTTACGACTACCCTGATTGATTCCCGACCTGTTCTCAACATATAATGCACACGACCCCTTCACGATATTTTTTGACATGTCAAAAATATTCGGGAACACAGCTCTAGTTCAGAAGAGTTAGTAAGATCGCCCCGACTTGGTTAGATTCAAGATCAGTTTCCCGATCGATGAATATTCATGAATATTCATAGATCGAGTTCGGTCGAGTTGCTTTGATCGGCTGTGTAAACCTCCGGTAAACAATCCACTAGTTTTAAGCCTTTTACATTGATTTAGCCAAAACCATGATTATAATCTTGGAATCAATTTTACATAAAATAAAAAAAGGATAAAAGGAAACATCTACAATGGCTGAAAACTACAATTACATGCTACAATATTAATAATATGCAAAAGGAACTACACCGGAAAACATAAATAAGACAAAAGACAAACGTAAACAACGATAGGAACTCGGGACAGCCGGACTTGTTACCGGCACTAGCAAAAGCCAGCGATAAGGTTACACCGGTTTATCGGCACCCAAACCTCCCCTTTTCTCTGTTCCGTTTCCCTATAGTATACTAAATGACAATGTGTAATTTTGGTAGATGGGTCAAGGGGTGTATTACAATGTACATGACTTTTGTATGATCTTACATTTAACCACCTACAAATAAAATTAAATACTGTGATTTTTGTATTAATTTCTTTTAGAATTATTCAATTCAGTATTTCAAAATTGTTTGCAATGATTACTTAGGGTAAGTCAACACTATTCTGCCATTTTGAATTCATGATTTAGTAGTCCAGTACTTCGGTGCTTGCCCGAAAACCGAAGTTGATTTTGGCTTTTTTTTTCGCTTTTCTTAATTTGGCATCCATTTAATATTTTATTTGTATTTGAGAAAATAAATAATGATGAAAATTGAACCAGTGTGCACTGGGGTCGAAGTGCGACGAGAGATTTTCCTTATTCATGTCAATGGCATTTAATTTCTATAGACGCGACTCGACTTAGTGCCTTATTCAAGTCACCAATTAACTGCAATTAGGTGCACATTGACATAAAAAAGGCACTTAATCGA
This sequence comes from Modiolus philippinarum, assembly GCA_002080025.1. Classification (NCBI taxonomy): domain Eukaryota; kingdom Metazoa; phylum Mollusca; class Bivalvia; order Mytilida; family Modiolidae; genus Modiolus; species Modiolus philippinarum. The sequence continues at coordinate 12,030 of MJUU01039084.1, forward strand.
GTCGCATCTATACAATTCAAATTAAATGCCATTCAAGTAAATAAGGAAATTCTCGCGTCGCACTTCGATCCCAGTGGCGTGTATCTAAAGAATGTTTTGCAAAAATACCTTCGAGAGTGTTGTCTTCGTATTTTAAATAGTCAAAATATCGGCTTGATGTTTTGTCCGGAAACCGGATGTTCAAAATTCTTTGCTTGTATTGTTCTCTCCTTCTCAATAATGCTTTAAATTCCCTCTCAAACTGCCAGATTGTTAGTCCGAATACATCATTTTGAATAGTGATTTTCCCGTAGAAAGAACGATGGATATCAGGAGAAAACTTTCTGTTTCCCCGATATGGGAAACTTCTGACACCGTAAATGTCCCAAGCAAACAATTTCTTGCAATAATCCATTTCTATATTTGTTTGAAACAAATCATTCCCTCTCTGTATCTGATCCTTTACTTTATTGAGTAATTATTCCATTAATATTTTCCTTTACTTAAACCAGTTCTGCAAAATAAAAAATCTGTTATTTTTCGAACTTATGAAAACTCATATTACATTAAAATTAGTATCTATTTGACTTTGAATGTATAAGACATTTTCTGATAGGTTAAGAAGTTAAGGTTTATTTCCAAATTTAAATTTATTTAAAACCAAATGCTGTTGATGACATGACGTCACAAAGGAAATTTACGCAAAAAAAAAATCCAGTGTTGAGTATTGAGTTAAACCGAATGTCTCTTAAATGTTGTTTTTTTCTCGGTATTCTACTGCCGTTGTTTATGGAAACAATAATTTCACTTTGTTTATGTTTATGAAATAATAAAAATCGAAAAAAAAGTTTACTACCTCATTTACATCTGGACGACCCTCTTTTGAAAATTATGTCGGCACCACATTCAGTTGAGTACTAAATCGTACGTTGAAGCGATATACTGTTAATTTCACATACAACTTGATAAAATAAATGTGGGAAAGACAAATTTAATTATATCTTATATCAAAACAAGGAAATAATCTCTTAATAAATTATTAATTTCCTATCATCTGATGCATTTCATGGCGAGGTTCTTAATTGTTATTTATTACTATATACATTGAGTAATTATATCTTCTGGAAATTTAAATAACTTAAGGGGATAGATTAACATTCTGAAAATAAGTAGCAATTATATGACATTCATTGTTTTCTTTGGTTAATTTTTTTATTGTGCATTTTGTTTTTGTTATTGTTTTTCGTTGTTTTTTTGTAATGGTTTTTGTTCTTTGCTTTTAAGGTTTTGTTTGTTAGCTTTCTTGGGGAGGTCAATCACTTTAAATATTTGTTCATGTCTAGGGATTCCTGCGTTTTGATTTTCATTTCAATTAAGTCAGAACCGAAACGTAAGTACAAAATGAACAGTCCAAAAACAATAAGAACAAAAAGAAATATAGTTTCTACAAGGAGAACTAAGTTGATTATGAAATTTCTCACATCGAGTCGAATAAATTTTGCAAATGTTTGAAAAGGAGGCTTGCCGAGTTTTCAAACATTTCAAAATTTGTTTAACAAGATGTGAGAAATTTCATAATTCACCTCTTTAAGTTGTAGAAAATGTTTCTCTAATAACATAATGTAAAACACCGAGGATTATGTTCCGAATAGATTTGGCGGGAAATTTCACGCGAGCTGTTCTCTCACTAGAGACGAGAAATATTTTAATCACACCGACCAGGCGTTAGTTAAATTTGGTAGAAATTAGAGAAACAAAGACATCACACCTGTCCTGAACAGAAAAGAAAATGGAGGAAACACACAGAGACGAACAACACAGACCAAATTAAAACCATGGGTGAGATCTTGTGTAACGGTGAAGTAAGCATCTCATATTTCTCGAAAAACATCCGCCGTGTTGAACATGTCAATTCCGGTAATGAAGTTAAAGGGTAGGATCTGATGTCATTTTAGGAAACAGATATACCATAGCGGCCTTCAAGTTCGTGATAAGGTCCCAAGCCAAGCTATATCTTCCAACTGTCGGAGATATTGGATGAGGTACGAACAAAAGATCAGGAACTCTGAAGGGCAGCAATTTTATGATCATCAAATTTAATTAATTTATTCAAACTGTTTTAGAGGAGAAGATCTTTAAACGCATTTCCCATAGGGTTCCTAAGATAATCTTTGTTCCCCGTTGGTGGCCATCTTGGAAAATATAAGTGTTCCAATTGTTTCAGCGATCTATCAATACATTTCCCAAAGGGTCTTTTGTTAAACTAGATTCCCTGCTGGCGGCCATCTTGGTTGAGATTAGAACTGTAATGTGTAACTATATACCGAGCGGTCTAGTATATATTATATATCTTGGATCCGTTACCTGATTGATTCAGGAATTTGAAGAGACACTAAATATATATATACGTCTCGACATCAACGTTAATATATATATTGCTTTGTAATATGTTGTTTATATATAACTTAATATGAGGACCAAAATGTGACATTTCCGTAAACTGATGTTTATTGTGCTTTTGTTTATCATTGAATAATTTTTTGTGCATTTCTTATTGTGTATTTTTCTTATATTCGGAACCAGTGTGGATTATCTTCATCTTTTTCTTATATGAATCACCACACTCGGAAAAGAAATGCCGAAACCAGAGAAATCCGAGGAAATTATCAAGGAACTTAAAGACATTAATATTAATCTTAAAACTGTTATAACGAAGATCGATGAAATCCATATTTTTGTCCGGAAATTATACGAGGAAAAAGACAATTTTGAACCAAACCAAGTAAGTGACACATTAAAAAAGATCTGTGACAGTTTTGAATAAAATATCTCAGCTAAAACAAAAGTTGTGTTTGTACAAGAACAATTTCGTTCAAACGATGAAATGCCACGAGAAGCACACTTAATAAAAGGAAGAATGGGACATTTATGGAATATAAATCTAACAGTTTTCATTCTGGAATATGATAAAGAATCAAGATAAAGCCGAAATATATGAAAGATGGCTGCAGTCAACACCAATCATTCTCCCAAGAAAGTTACAGGTGAAAGAAATAAAAGATGAGCCTGTACAACAACGTAGATTAAGAGAAAAAATGACATTAGGTGAAATGAATATGGAAATAGAACTTCTGAAATTGAGAGCCCAGAGTAATGAAGAAAGGGTCAAAGCCATTGATGAAGAAATGCTTGAAGAGATAGCAGAAAAGTCTGCAAAGGAAACACAAGAAAAGGTACATAGACTTTGGACAAATGAATGCGAAACTGAAGAAATGAACTCTTTGCAGAGATGGAAGAAAAGTGAATATTGGTTCAATAATTATGAAACAAACTTTAAAGGAGAATTCAACTCAAGGAACCCATTTTTAAAGAACCAAAACCCAAAAAGTTATGCCCAAGTCATTAAAAATATGCAAAAACGAAAACAAAATTTTCAGGCAAGAAACATTAGCAGGCAAGATTATTTCCAAGGACCCAAAATAACTGGTCAACAGAGAAGTGAAAATACTTCAGGATATAGAAGCCGAAGTCCATTTAGAAAAACACAACCGCTGAAAAATATTTACATTGGTAAGAGCATAAACTACAGCAGAAATCAACAGAGCCAAAGTAGGTATAATGATCGCATGAGCAAACCTAGATACCAATATTAAACCAAACCAAACCCTAGATATAACCAAAGGCCAAATTACAGGGAAGAAAACCAAAACTGTAAACCTTATTTTTAGATCAAAGCCAGTGGAACAGAGATACCCGATGGAAGGGGCTGAATTCGAAAAATCAAAAATAATTAATCTATCGGGTAAACAATTAAAAGATGAACAAATTGAAATTTTATCAAAGGGACTTAAATTTACCCCAACCCCCGAAAAATCTAATTATAATGAAATTCAAGATGATATTTCTAAGTTTTGTAGAAAATTGAGACTTACAGAACAGTTGTTTGACAAGGATATTGATGATGATTCAATAGTCCGCAACCCAAGCACTTATACACCGCCAAAAGGCAGGAATAAAATTTTAGATGAATTTTTTGACCACATAAGCTCATTTCCTTATTCTCAAATGAAGAGAAATAAATTTAAATCCAATTTTAAAAAATCTCAATGGAATAATATTATGGAACTTAAAAATGATCCGGAGATAATAATTAAGGAAGCAGATAAGGGGAGTGCCGTAGTTGTAATGAAAACGGAATACTATAAAAATAATATTTTATCAATGCTTGAAGACAACGTATATTATGAAGAAGTAAAAAATTACAACAGGACCCGAATACTGCAAAAACTCATAGTCTTAGTTAACCTTTACCGCAGAGGAATGACGGATAAAGAAGTTGATTACATTTGTAATTTTAAATGTAAAAACAGTAACTTTTACGGATTGCCAAAAATCCACAAAAGTAAAATAATTAGTGATGCCTGTGAAAAATCATCTTCCATATGTGTATCTATTAATTCACCCCAGGATCTCAAATTCAGACCTGAAGGAACTTAAAGATATTCTACTTAAACGAAAATATCCCGAAGTAGTAATAGATTTTGGCATTCAAAAAGCATCTACTAAGAATATTCAGGAATTGAGACAAGTAAGAAATAAAAACGATGACAAAAATGTAATTGCCTATATATTTACACATAATCCGAGAAACACTGAAGTTTTTAGTACCATATATCAAAATCTGCCAATGTTAAGTCGGGATGAAAGGATGAAAAAAGTCTTTGAAGAATACGATATTATAAAAAGTAAGCGGCAACCGAAATCGCTGATCAGAAGAAACTTCTGACGTCCGCAAAATTTGAAATAAATAATTAAGAAATTACACTGAACAAATGCCGACGCTCAAATTGTGGGATTTGCGTAAACATAATGGAAGGTTCTTTATTTACATTTAAATCCGGAAAAATATTTCAAATAAAGAATAGTTTCAGTTGCGCTTCCGGAAATTTACTCTACATCGTAACGTGTAAAGGTTGCAGCGAAAATTACATTGGCCAAACGGGAAATTCGCTCCGAACTAGATGCAACAAATAAGGAATCCGAATACAAGACAAATTCCATTAAGTGAACACTTAGACACTTGTGCTAATCGAGATTACAGCATTTTCCCGTTCTATCAATTTCAAGATGGGACTACGGAAGCGGAACGAATTAATAAGGAAACTTATTTTATAGAAAAGTATAAACCGAAATTGAATTATAATTGTATTAGTTCATCCTTTTAGAATAACGTTCCGTAATATAGTATCATATTTTTAGTAACGTCACTTTTACTTTTACTTTCAATTTGATTGTAACGTTATGTCACTAAGAGACGCTTGACAAAAATATTGAAAAAATATATCACAAGTCAAACGACGCTACCCTTAGTACACCTTACCGTTTACAAAGAGAGGAGTACTGGATCAAAGAGCTGGGAACGGCAATACCCTATGGTTGCAATTAAAAGTGTAGGTAATCTTTCAAGCCCAGGATGCAGTTCTGTGAATGTGATGAATATCCTTAATGGAAGCCAGCGAAGACCACGTAGTCATGGACATAGGCATTATACCGCCCAACATCTGCATGACATTTCAATTAATGGTCTCCTTCCATTTATGAAAATGCCACTAGGTATTCATCACATTCGTACAAAATTGTATTCCTTGCCACTTTCGAAACTTCATTCGTTTTACAAAGTATGTTTAGATTCTACTGTGACTGACTGGCATTCTCTGGAATATAAATTAACAGCTATCGTTATGGACATCGCCAATCACAGACTGTTCAAACCTGTTACAACTTCTGCAAATAAACCTGAAAACCGATCATTTCTTAAAATTCAGTTTGCTAACAAAGGCCTAGATGCCATTAATCTCTCCAACATTCTGCACAACAAATCAGTGAAATCTAACATTCCTCCTTACTTCAAAGACCAACCTGTTCCACTTATTTCTTATTCCTACACTAAATCTATTGCAACCACTATTTTCAATCACAAACGGGTATTGCGTGATTTCCAGATTGATGACTTTAAAGCCAAACCGCCTGATTGCACCTGCTCCTGTTCCCCATTCAACTATAGTCCTGCTGGACACGTGATAAAGGGTGACCTAGTTGGAAACCAAAAATTACGAGATATTTTTTCAAAAGGTCCAAAATTCCGTGAACCCAACCACATCAACTGGAAGTATAACTTCAAAATTATGATGGATGCAGTTGAAGACTATGCCAGAATGTGGGCGAAGAAAGAAAAAGACGTGGAGACATTGTCAGACTGGATCAGGTCGATTAAGTCATTTATCATGAATCGTATCCGGCGCTTGAAAACATCTATGAAAACTAGAACGCCCAGCATATTTGATGATCCTCTTGTTGCTTAAACATTGACAAACCTCCAGGAAAAATACGTCATAGTACCTGCAGACAAAGCTTCTAACAATATTGTGTTTGTATGCAAGAAACACTATTTAGACTATCTTGTTAAGGAGATGGGTATTGACACTTCATCTGGCAATCCTACTTATTCCCCAGCTACATTATCAAGGGACGAGATAATCAAAAATCAGACTTCTGTGTTAGCATCATTCGGTATCAAAGTTGATGAGAATAACAGTTATCTCCCTTATATTTACTGGGTGCCTAAGCTTCACAAGAATCCCTACAAACAGAGATTCATTGCAGGATCTGCCAGATGCACCACTAAGCCCCTATCCAAACTCCTTTCCACTCTACTGACTGCAGTTAGAGATGGTCTAATAAGCTACTGCGAAAAAGCCTATTCCGCAAGCGGCGTGAATCAGATGTGGATTCTTAAAAATTCCAAAGATCTCCTTGAACAGCTCTCCTCAAACAGTCTCGCATACTGCAATAGCATTCAAACTTTTGATTTTTCTACCCTTTATACAACTCTTCCCCATAATAAACTTAAAACAGTAATTTCCGATCTGATACATCAATGTTTCTGTAC
>MJUU01039084.1:20121-36120 GCA_002080025.1 Modiolus philippinarum
ATATATATATATATATATATATATATATCTTAAACATAATATAAAACTATCTATATACTCTATATCTATCACTATGTCTTTCTGACGGCACTATAACCAAAACAAAGGAAATCCATAATTTCAGAATAATGTTTGAAATACATAAAACAAAACGAAATCGAATAATCAGTAACATCAAATACAGCTAAGGACAAAACTACGATGGAGGGAGTTAATCCTTCGGTTTTAGAATTTACATAAAATTAGTTAATAGTCATTGAACAATGTGTACACATGAGATATTATCTCATATACAAGTACAGCATATCTAAGAAAAATAAAGAGCATACATCTCTACTACGGGGATGTCTGTCTGACTATAGTTCAATACCAAAAATATGACAAACCTTCTATAGTCTCACTGACTATGGACGTAGTTTTTAAGCGCAATGCTTATAAACCCTTGTCATATAACTCAATCCCAAACAACACTCTTCCTATATCTTCATGAATAAAACCCTATCAATCACAGTACTTAATTATGTCTAGAGTCTCAATGAATCTAGATGTAGTTTATAAGCGCAATGCTTATAAACCCTTACTTTATATCACTATTCTCCCTATTCCTTTAACTACGTTTGTAATCCTATGTCTCTAGTCTCTATGACTATATGACTAGTTTAAAAGTGCACTGCTTATAAACCCTATCCTACGCAACTTACACAGAACACCTATCTATTATATTGTCTACGTTATTTCAATGTTACTTGTCGGAGAGGCAGTGGATAGTCAACTACATTACACGTTGTATCCCGTGTAGAATTCGTTCTGTGTTTTACCTCTACTTACTCTAACAGAAGTTACCTTCTTTGGACGTCTTCAAAAGTACGACCCAGAATGATCAATCTCTCTGCTATTTATGTTCCAGTATCTTTCTTTCCGCTTTCGATAAAACCCGATTGGCATATATGCTACAACTTTTTCTCTGTTCTCATTAACCTTGGATAGAACAGCACCAATAGATCTATTCTAGCATCCGTATCTAGAATAAACGATTTTGAAAATCTGATTTTATCAAAATCGTTGGTGTGATAAGTTTTGTTTTCAAGCTTTCAAAACTCGCTTGACAATCCTCTGTCCAAACAAACGCTCTCCCTTTTCTGTTAAAGTGTGAAGAGACCTGGCTATTTCTGCGAAACCTTTTATAAATCTACGATAAAAGCCACACAAGCCATGGATCAGTGGCGATTCCTTTCACTAAGATTACGTGTCCTAGGTAAACTACCTCTCTGGCACCTCTCTGCATTTCTTTACTTTTAGTTCAAGTCCTGCATCACGTAACCTATCCAAAACCTGTCGCAAATTGACCAACATTTCATCTATTGTCTTTTCATAAACTATGATATTATCAAGATATAAGACACAAATGCGCCACTGTAGCCCACTCATAGTGGTTTCCATTAATCTTTCGAACGTCTGTGAGGCACAGCACAAGCCAAAAGGCATTACTCGAAACTGGAATAGTCCCCTTCTGCAAGTAAAAGCACTCTTGTTTCTATCCTTTTCATCAAGTTCCACCTGCCAATATCCTGAACATAAAGGCCTTGCCTTTATAACCCATTTATCACTGCCCCTGTGTTCTAGTGGTGAATAATCCAAACAAAACAAAACAAACTTAAAAGGGGCGTACCAAAAATACCCTTCGAGAACCAAAACTGTATTTAAAGAGAAATGCAGCCTCACAAAAAATTTGGAAATATGAAAATCTATTTTTTGATAACTATTATCAATAAGCTTTATCTTTACAGCAAACTTGAGACAAACTACATTATAGAACCTTATATTGAAAAACAGAAAATCAATATGAATCCACAATTGATTGAAAACAATACAACTAAATTTTAGAACAGACCTTTTCATATTGTTGTCTTATGAACCTTTCTGCCCCTTTCATTCAAAGGTCACTAGCACTGATGAGAATGGACTCATTGACATTCAAAAGTCACTAGCACTGATGAGAGTGGAGAGTAATCAAAATTACCGCAGTTAGAGTTAGCATTTGTGTTATGGTCTCATGTTCATTTACTCCATATCCATTCATAAAATATTCAACACAGATACATAATTTTTTATTGTTGTAAATGTATATATGTTTTATTGTTTAATTGTTTATGTCTTGTATCTATGCTGTCAACCCATTAGGGTAAATGACTTAATGCATATATTGCTGCTTCAGTATTAATTTGGAAATTTATTTATACAACTGCTGCAGAAATAAATCGTTAACTTCATGTCGATATGCTAGTTAAATTTATTTTGATTAAAGGAGAATAATTGCAAATGGTTTAAGTAAAAACTTAAAATTTGATAAGTTGCACTTGTAACTTTCAGCAGATTTTTATCATAAATATTTCCTTATATCGTTTAAGAAACTAACCCTAAATGAGTATGATTTATATAGTATACTGAAGAACTTGTAATTTTGAGGAAACAGAAAAATCTCTAAGCACTTGTTTTGTTTTTTTTTTTTTTTTTTTTTTTNCTCACCTGACCCGAAGAGTCAGTGTGAGATATTGTCATCACTTTGCGTCCGTCCGTCGTCCGTCGTCCGTCATCTGTACGTCCGCCAGTCTTCCGTTAACTTTTCACATTTCCATCTTCTCCACTGAAACCACTGAACCAAATTCAACCAAACTTCACAGGAATGCTGTACTAAAAGTCCTTAACAAAGATTGCTCATTTCGTTCCGATCTTATAAAAAACATGCCACCAGCACTGAACATTGTTTAACATTTGACCCTTTGGAAACAATCACATTTTCATGTTCTCCTCTGAAACCACTTAAGCAAATTTTACCAAACTTTACATGAATGATGTACTAAATGCCCTTAACAAAGGTTGGTCATTTCGTTCCGATCCGATAAAAACATGGCCACCAGCACGGAACATAGTCTAACATTGGACCTTCACATTTTGACTTCATCTGAACCGAAGTGTCAGTGTGAGCTATTGCCATCACTTGGCGCCCGTCGTCCGTTGTCCGACGTCCGTCCGTTAACTTTTCACATTTTCATCTTCTCCTCTGAAACCACTGATCAGAAGCAAATTCAACCAAATTTTACAGGAATGATGTATAATGATTAATAGGATTTTACAGGAATGGTGTATAATTTTACAGGAATGATGTATAATGATGTATAATTTTACAGGAATGATGTATAATGATGTATAATGATTAACTCCCTCAATCGTAGTTTTGTCCTTAGCTATATTTGATATTACTGATTCGAATGACTTCGTTTGGTTTTATGCATTTAAACATTCCATGACATTATTGATTTCCTTTGTTTGGGTTCTAGTGCTGATGAGGAATTAATTTCCGAAATGGCCATACAGCTCATTAAAATTATTGCAGTTGGAGTTAACACGTGTTATGATCTCATGTTCATTTACTCCATATCCTTTCGTAAAATAGAAGGTTCTTATAGAAAGGTTGCTCATTTCGTTCCAATCGGATAAAAAACATGGCCGCCAGCGCGGAATTAAGATTTAACATCGGACCCCTATGGGAAAAATCACATTTTCACATTCTCCTATGAAACCGCTGAAGCAAATTTAACAAAACTTAACAGGAATGATGTACTAAAGTCCTTAACAAAGATTGCTTATTTCGTTTGGATCCGATAAAAAACATGGCCGCCAGCTCGGAACTTAGTTTAACATTGGACCCTATGGGAAAATCACATTTTTACCTTCTTCTCTGAAACCGCTGAAGTAAATTCAACCAAACTTTACAGGAATGATGTTCTTAAGGTCCTTCATGAGAATTGCTCATTTCGTCCCAAACCGATAAAAAACATGGCTGCCAGCACAGAACATAGTTTAACATTGGACCCTATGGGAAAATCAAATTTCCTCTTCTCCTCTGAAACAGTTGAATCTATTCAACCAAACTTTATAGGAATGATGTATGGAAGGTCCTTTAGAAAGATTGCTTATTTCGTTCCAATCCGATAAAAAACATGGCCGCCAGCACCGAACATAGCTTTAACGTTCGACCCTATGGGAAAATTTCCTCTGAAATCACTGATTAGAAGCAAAATCAACCAAACTTTACAGGAATGATGAACTGAAGGTCCTTAACAAAGATTGCTCATTTAATTCCGATCCGATAAAAACATGGCTGCCAACACCGAACATAGTTTAACATTGGACCCTATGGGAAAAATCACATTTTCATCTTCTCCTCTGAAACCACTGAAGCAAATTGAACCAAACTTTACAGGAATGATGCACTAAGGGTCCTTAACAAAGATTGCTCATTTCGCTGTGATCCAATAAAAAACATTGCCACCAGCGCAGAATTTAGGTTAAACATTAAACCCAAAGGAAAAATAACATTTTCATCTCCTCCTCTGAAACCAATGATGCAAATTCAACCAAACTTTACAGGAATGATATATGGAAGGTCCCTTACAACGATTGCTCATTTCGTTCCAATCCAATAAAAACATGGGCGCCAGCACTGAACATAGTTTAACATTGGACCCTATGGGAAAAATCACATTTTCATGTTCTCCTCTAAAACCACTGGAGCAAATTCAATCAAACTTTACAGGAATGATGTACTAAAGGTCATCGACAAAGATTGCTCATTTCGCTCTGATCCAATAAAAACATGGCCGCGAGCGCAAATTAAGTTTAACATTGAACCCAAATGGACAATCACATTTTCATCTGCTCCTCTGAAACCACTGAAGCAAATTCAGCCAAACTCAACAGGAATGATGTATGGAAGGTACTTTACAAAAATGTTTCATTTCATTTAGATACGACAAAAAGATGGCTTCCAGTACAGAACAAAGTTTAATATTGGATCCCGGTATGAGAAAACCATCCTTTCCATCATCTTCTCTGAAACTATTTAAGCAAATTTAACTAAATGCATAGAGAGTCCTCTTCAAAAATTACTCATTTCAATAGGATCAGACAAAAAGACAAAAAGATGGGTGCTAATTGAAACATAGCTAAACATAAGACCACATTGGTAAAAACGTCATTTTTGGTCATGCATAGCATAGAAGCTTTTTGTCAGGTGAGCGATATAGACTCAGTCTCTGAGCCTCTAGTTATCTTCTCCTCTAACCACGAAAGCAAATTCAACCAAACTTGACAAGAATGATGTACTAAAGGTCCTTTACAAAGACTGCTCATTTTATTATGATCTTGTAAAAAACATGCCGCCAACACGGAACATAGTTTAACATTGGACCCTTGGGAAAAATAACATTTTCGTCTTCTCCTCTGAAACCACTTAAGCAAATTTAACCAAACTTTACAGGAATGATGTACTAAAAGTCCTTTACCAAGATTGCTCACTTCGTTCTGATCCGATAAATACATGGTCACCAGCACTGAACATAGTTTAACATTCGACCCTATGGGAAAAATCACATTTTCATGTTCTCCTCTGAAACCACTGAAGCAAATTCAACGAAACTTTACAGGAATGATATACTAAAGGTCCTTAACAAATATTGCCCATTTCGGTCCGATCCGATGAAAAAAATTGCCGCCAGCACGGAACATAGTTTAACATTGCACCCTAAGGGAAAAATCACATATTCATCTTCTCCTCTGAAAAAAAATGAAGCAAATTCAACCAAACTTTATAGGAAAGATGTACTAAAGGTCCTTTACTGAAAATTGCTAATTTTGTTCTGATCTGACAAAAAACATGGCTGCACGCTCTCATTCGATCCTATTGGAAAATCACATTTTCATCTTCTCCTTGAAACCGCTGAAGAAGATTCAACGAATCTTTACAGGAATGATGTATGGAATGTCCTAAACAAAGATTGCTCATTCACAGTAACTTCGGTATTTAGTCATGCATTACAATCCGATAGAAAACATGGCAGCCCTCTAGGAACATAGTTTAACATTGAACCCTATGGGGAAAATCACATTTTCATCTTCTCATCTGAAACCACTGAAACAAAATCAACCAAACTTTACAGGAATGATGTACTAAAGTTACTTTACAAAAATTGCTCATTCATTTAGATCAGTTAAAAACATGGCCGCCAGTGAAGAATATAGTTTAACATTGGAGAGAAAACCATCCTATTCAAGCAAATTTAACTAATTGTATAGAAGGTCCTTTGCAAAAATTACTCATTTCAATAGGATCAGAAAGAAAAACACGAGTGCTAATGGAGAACATAGCTAAACATTAGACCCCAGTAGTAATGAACATAATTTTTGGACGGGCGCATTACTTTTCCGCAAATTGTTCAAATGTTAATTATGAAGTTTCCGCAAATTAAAAGTTTACGTTTCCGGAAATGTTCATGCATTGCGGTTCCGAAAATTTACCTGGTTAATCAGGTAGCTTTCATTACAATTAATGGCTAAATAAAATTTAGTTGACAAAAATATGATCATCGGCTTTGTGCATGAATGTACTGTATGGATCCATATAATTTGGATTAGCTTTACTAAGGTCTTCACTTAGTGATCAATCCAGTAAAAAATTTGAATTTGTTCATCTTAGAATTTAATAGTAGTATGAGGTTCACATAATGGTCAGACATGTTCTCCTTTGTAACCCGCAAAAATAAAGTTCTGAAAAAAGTATCAAAACAATAAGCATTTGTGGGCTATGACAGTACATGTTTCTTTATATCATTGTATGTGATAATTTTGTGCAAAAAAAAAAACAAAACAAAAAAAAAAAAAAAAAAAAAAAAAAAACTGCGAATATCACAAGTTTAAAAAGGGAAAAACAAGTTTAAAGTTCAAAATGTATTTGAACATGTAGCGATCGTCTTCATTATTTTTTTTTCTTGTATAAACTTCAATTGTGGATATAAAGTCGCAAAATATTTTACAAACGTAAGATATTTCTTTTGCTGAAACGTAATTTTTTCTGGAAATGTAATACATATTTTTTCCGGAAAGGTAAACTATTTTTTCCGGAAACGTATTATTTTTTTTTTTCGGAAACGTAATGGCAATTAGCGGAAATGTAAAACGCCGTTCTGGACATGCATGGCTTAAGCGATACAGGCCCAGTCTCTGAGCCTCTAGTTGTTATTTACTTACAAAAAACACCCATCCATAAATCTTTTGCTATTATATATCATATGATTTTTTTTCAATAACGTATCATGTATTTGAGAGATTATTTGGTAAAATTAAGAAGAAAAAAAAGGTTCATTTAAAACAACTAACAAATAAGTTAAGATCACAGTTTTTTACTGCAATTTAATTCGAATTTTTGTTGTTGACATAATACCAATAGTGTGCATAGATCGTTGAACAGATTAACAGATTTTATGCTAATGAAGATGATATTCTCAACAAATGTTCTTCACAGGCAGTTTTTTGTCCAATTGGAAAAACCACGGCATCGATAATGTTTAATGTAGGCTACTGTCCCGAAATATGCCAATTAATAGGTGATTTGCCAATTACCGACTTTGGTTCCGTTCTTTAAAATTTTGACTCAATCAACGTCACGTGACACCGGACAGGTTGTCACATTTACCGAAGAAACTCTTATAAATCAGCATTCTGGTATATGAAATCTATTGGGATATAAAGCAAATCAAACAGGCACATAAAAGGTCATATTATTTTGATAAAGTTCACCAAAGTCGAAGTTTGGAATCCTTACAGGTCAAGAGAAAATATTTTTTACATTTTGGTTAGTTTACGTTGGAAACTAACCGTGTTTGTCCGGTCTAGAGTTGCTTCCCTTTGTCCAAGTTTGTAAAGCGCGAGGTCAAATTCGGGAATTCCGTTTGAATTGGCAAATGGTCTATTCGTTTCATTAATGTTTTGCATTAATGTATTTCCCTCATGCAAGGCTCTGTCCTTAGCTCATTTTGGCTTTCCATTTAGATCATATTGGTTATTTGTTCTCTATCAGTTTTTTTACCATCTTTGAGATTATAGTTATCCAAATATTTAGATCTTATCTGCACTGAAGACACATAAGTTGTCGAAATGGCCATATGCAGAAATTAAATTGACAGTAAGTTAGGTATTTAGTTATTGGTCGTTGGTAAATAACGATAGGCCTTTTCGAAAAATTATTTGGTCCGCTCTTCGGTTTCGGCTAGTATAATGAAACAGTTCCGGCTATCAACCACACACGGCAAATGTTAATAATGAACACTGTTCAAAACACTGTTCAAGGAAAGCGATGACTACAAAAATCGAAGTCCAAAGACATGGCAAAAACTGTAACAGATAAAAACAAAGACAAATCAAGGACGTGAGACAGTTGGAGAGTTCCAATCCAGGAAAAGATAACACTTTATGAAAAGGCCCATATCAAAACAAATAATATAAAACATAATTCTGACATCAGCAAAAGTAAAGAATCAGTCATACGGATTAGAGGATTGATTACATTGAAACACAGTAAATGATCAATTTGATTATTTTGATTTTATGAAAAAGAAATGACAGTTGTACAAACAACTTTTCTGAAATATATACAATAAGCCACAAAAAAAATAAATAAAATAAAATAATAAAAAAAAAATAATAAAAATAAAAATAAAAAATAAATAAAGAAATAAATAAATGTGTTTTGCGAGTATGGGATTTTCGTTTTTAATTACATTGCTCGCGAAAGCATGATATGCAGTGAAATGTAAGAATTTCACCCTAGCAAAATAAATTACTGTGTTTGTATTGCTAACTTTCTGATTCGATATTTTTTGTAATAGGGACTTCTTTCTGACTATTTTTGGATTATTTTTGGATAATGAATAATAATATTAATATTAATCTTTATTACTATGCATGATTGTAACCCTGAGGGTTGAAAGCATATATATAGATACAGAAATAAAGACGAAATACAACATAAAAATAAAATATACAAAATTATACGGTTCTAAACGTATACATTTCTTATATATTGTTGATGGTGAACCATGCAATCATTTGTCCATTATGGCTTTCGATATTGTTTGATTCTAATGCTGCCTCATGCTGCTAATGAGATGTTACTCCTTGAAACACGTGTAAAGCATAACCGAATTTCTCTAATGATATGAGAAAAAACAATATAATAAGCTTGTTCGTTTATAAATCTAAATTACTTGATTCCATGTTAGAGTTGTCTGATAAAAATCAAAACGAATACTGGAAAATTTTTTAATAAGATGAAAGAAAAAGGTATCGAGGATGCTAGTATCAATGTTGCGCCACAAGATTGGCATGATTATTTCAAAAATCTTATGAACAAATCATAATATGTAAATAATTTTGACAATTTTGATAATAGTAAGTTTTTACATTGTAACATTGATTTATTAAATACTGATATCACAGCTGAGGAAGTATTCAAGGCAGCAAAAGCAAAAATAATAAATCATGTAGTTTTGATAGTATTAATAATGAGATGTTTAAGTCATCTTGTCCTCTATTGTATGAAATTTATGTTATGTTGTTTAATCTTATACTTAAAAGTGGTACTTGCTCCTCTTCCTGGAGAGAAAATTACATTAAACCATTGTTTAAGGGTGGAAATATTAATGACCCCCCCAGTTAGAGAAGGAATAGCTGTTTCTAGTTGTTTAAGTAAATTTTTTACAAGGATTTTATTTAATAGACTTGACAAATACTTAGAGGAAAACAGTATCATATGCCCTGAGCAAATCGTTTTAAAAAAGGGGGCAAGAACTAGTGATCATATATTTACGCTTAAAACATTATTAGATACATTTTGTAAAAAGAACAAATATTTGTTTGTTTTGTTGATTTAAAAAAAAAGTTTTCGATACTGTAAACAAGCAAGTTCTTTTATATAAGCTTTACTCATTGAATATAAGTGGAATTTTTTTTACAAATATTAGAAGACATGTATAAAGATGTTTCGTTTTCGGTAAAACTTCCAGCGGGACTTACCCAGCCCTTTCAGTCGTCTATAGGAGTTAAACGCGGGTGTATTTTAAGCCCTACTCTTTTTTCGATATACATGAATGATCTTGTTGATTATTTTGACTCTGAGTGTGATCAAGTTGAATTAAATGGAAGGATCATCTCGTGCTTAATGTATGCCGATGATTTAGTTTTGATATCCCAGTCTGCAAAAGGTCTCCAGCGCCTACTGGATAAGTTAAAAGCATATTGTGACAAGTGGAACTTAAAAGTTAATACAGATAAAACAAAAGTTATAATTTTTAATAAATCTGGACGAATTCTTAAAGGTTATGTCTTTCAATATGAAGCTACAATAGTAGAATGTGTAGTAGAATACAATTATTTAGGCATAATATTCAAATTATCTGGTAAGTTTACACAGGCTTAAACACAACTATTCAAGAAAGCTAGCAAAGCTATGTTTTGTATGTTTAATCAATTTATTCAGAAAAAATAAATGTTGTAATACATATTAAGTTATTTGAATCCTGTGTTAAATATTTTACGAAAGGATATGGAGTAAATGAACATGAGATCATAACACATATGTTAACTCCAACTGCAATAATTTTAATGAGCTGTATGGCCATTTCGGAAATCAATTCCTCATCCTGTGTTAAACCTTTTTTAATGTACTATAGTGAAATATGGGGCTTAGACTTCCTTGTAAAAGAAAACAAGGACATAAATGTCATGAATGAGTCCTTCATTCCTAATAAATTACTTCTAAAATTTGGAAAATACATGCTCGGAGTTCATAAATCTGCCACGAATGTAGCAGTACTGGGAGAACTCGGTTTAAACCCATTGACTTAAGATGCAATAAAATCTTCGTTAAATTTTTGGCTACATATATTACAAGCAAACGACACCAACTTGACATATCACTCATATAGAGATAATGTTTTGCATAGTAACTCCTTTTGTAGTAGACTTAAAATTTTACTAATTCAACTTGGTTTTAAAAATGTTTGGTTAAATCAAAGTACATTTTCAAAAGCAAAATTGCTTCATTCTATTTTAAGAAAATTAGAAAGTAAGTTTTTAACCTATTGGAAGCATGCACTACAAAGAGAAATCTCTAGAAATAACAGTAATGGTAGTAAACTGAGAACTTATTGTAAAATAAAGTCGCAGTTCTGCAGGGAAAATGTTTTATTTGCAAATGTCGATAAACAGACTATTATACCATTTATTAAAGTACGTATTAGTAATAGTAATTGAAAGAGGTAGCTTGACAACAGAACAAAGAATTTGTAAATTATGTAGATGTGGTGTTGAAGATGAATTTCATTTTATAATGACATATCCAGAATTAAATTCCTGTCGTCAAGAGTTTTTTAAGGATTTAATAGCCGTCTTTCCAGCTTTTTCCGAACTCCCTTATTTTGAAAAATTTAAATTCATTCTCAGTAGTATGATTTAGATATTTGTAAAATTAATATTATTGGAGTCTGCAAAATGTACAGACTAAATCAATCTGTAAAACAACAATAAAAGTAATGTATCTTTATATCGAAATATATCCTTATGTGTCATGTGCGTATCTGCACGTTTAGGATGATAGTTATGTCCTCAGCTGTGATACCACTATATAATATCATTATATATATATTTACATCTATATGTATTGCATGTTTATTGTTTGTGATGTATTTGTGCTTAGATTGACAATAGTCCAGTGTTTGGACTTGAGGTTAAATAATCGATCAATTGGTAAACATAAGAAAAGCTACTGACATAATAAACACAAGTACAAAACACAATAGAATATATACAAGTAATTTGGAAACAATTTAAAATGGTGAATTAAAGGATATGGAGTAAACGTACATAAGACAAAGTCTCTACAAATACATGGTAAAAAACAAGCAAAGGAACAATGCTTTTATTGTTGTTCTTCTTCTTGAAGTTACCATGAGGCCTTCAACAATAAGCTTTGCTAATACTTCATAGTAAGTTCAAGACTTCCGGTTTGAGCGGAATTCTTTGCTGGTTGTCGACCAACTCTACATCCATGTCTTTAAAAGTCTAATAAAATATTGTTAATTGGAAGCCAGGGAGATACTCCATTAACCATTAAAATATCTCTTTCTTTTTTTTACGCCAGTAATAATTCTGAAACAAGTAAATTTAAGTTCTTATCTTCTGAAGTTTTAATTAAATCAAAATAATAATTTATGGTGTACTGTAACGAATAACAATATATCAACAATGTTCTTTATCTTCAATATCTTTAAACAAGTTACATATTATTTGTGTTACTTTTAATCCATTTTTAAAAATATATGAAGATTATAAGAACTAATTCTGAATTTTGTCATTATTCGACGTTGTTGTTTATTAGATCTACAGTTCAAAAGATATGGTTCTAGTTTTAAAATATTTTTAAATTTTTCATATGTTCCAAAGAGATTGTAGACAAAAGTTAATATCAGTGCAGTACGGTGAAAACAGAAATATTCTCCCGACGGAACAATTGAAAATGTGGCATATTAATAAAATTTTTTAACGCAAATTTATCTTTTATCACTTTCAAAACTAAGCTATAATGTTTATTTAGTTTTAAGTGCTATATAAATAGGTAAAATTTATTTTGGGCAACTGTAAATTCTCTTTACCTCTTGATTTCTATTTTACTTACACTTGTAAGTAGATGGTAAATACCTACTCATACATTTATAGATATTACAAGACTAATCAATAAAAAAAAATAAATAACAACACTGAAGTCAAAAACTTGTTTTTAAACATTGATCTTACATTTCTAGGATGTGTAAGGCAGAACGTGTAAATTTCTTGTTCCACTAATTGGTAATATATTATTCAGCTAGAAATTTATCCATGGTTGTTAGTTTCATTTCCGCAAAACAATATCTAAAAAAAAGCAATAAAAACTAAAATTTTAAAACTTGAAAAATAATAAAACATTTTCGATCATTTATAGCCTATTGATGAGGTCAATGCAGAAATTTATTGACATGAGAAATGTATATTGACCGAGGATGAAGTCCGCGTGTCCTAGGATTTGGCTTCCTATTTCGATATTTTTGGAATTGAGTACTTCTTTTTGACTACTGTTGGATTATGGCTTTCCATATTTTTTTTATTTTAATGCTTCTGATGAGAGGTTACTCCTTGAAACACATACAGCATAACAAAATTTACTGTTTTTATGCAACTTCGGTACTTTTTTTGTATTTAGCAAGAAGTCAATACGTTAAGTCAAATCGGCTTTTTTTATTGACCACTCTTAGAGATATACATGATCGTGTGACCACATTTAACAAATCACAAATATGAGAAAATAATAAAACAGGTGATTTGATAATTTTTTCTTAGTTCATACCACATTTGAAAGATTATTTGATAAAAATTTGGCAAAACACAGAATCAAATTTTCTTTATTTAGGTTGACACTAAAGTAAGAACTGAATCGTCAGGTACAAAAAAAAAAACAGCGAAAGCACAAAGACACAAAGGTTTCACCTGAATACGTCTCAGAAAAGAAAAAAAAAAATACGAAATAGGGCCTGTAAGTCTCGTACAATTTTGGAACTTCCGGGATCAAAACTTGTACCCGGAAGTTACATTTTAAACAAAGATATATGACGTTTCAAACAAAAATTTGAACGTCATAATCCTCAGACGTCATGTTTTGGTGGGAAACGTTTTCGAATTGCCTGTTTATCGTGGATTCTCGTGAGTCACATGACGAGACTTACAGACCCTATACATTCAGATGAACAACGTGGACCTAATTAGTACTATGAGTGAGATCAGGTGCACCTGCAGAGAAATCGTTAAATTTGATTTTAATATTGTGCATATGACTTTGTAGAAATATATATACTACGAAAAATGTATTTTGCGAGTATAGAATTCTATATGGTGTTGTTTCAACCGAAACAGTTCTTAATGTCACTCCTAGTTTTCATGGAAGTTCACACTAAAAGAGCCTTAGTTCTTACTGTTGTTAATTTATTTCCGTGCCTTGTGGCTGTCTCATGTCTTTGTTTTATTTCCGTGCCTTGTGGCTGTCTCATGTCTTTGTTTTATTTCCGTGCCTTGTGACTGTCTCATGTCATTGTTTTATTTCCGTGCCTTGTGGCTGTCTCATGTCTGTTTTATTTGCGTGCCTTGTGGCTGTCTCATGTCTGTTTTATTTCCGTGCCTTGTGACTGTCTCATGTCTTTGTTTTACCTTGTGCCTGGTGGCTATCTCATGTCTTTGTTTTATTTCCGTGCCTTGTGGCTGTCTCATGTCTGTTTTATTTCCGTGCCATGTGACTGTCTCATGTCTTTGTTTTACTTTGTGCCTTGTGGCTATCTCATGTCTATGTTTTATTTCCGTGCCTTGTGGCTGTCTCGTGTCTGTTTTATTTGCGTGCCTTGTGGCTGTCTCATGTCTGTTTTATTTCCATGCCTTGTGACTGTCTCATGTCTTTGTTTTATTTCCGTGCCTTGTGACTATCTCATGTCTTTGTTTTATTTCGTGCCTTGTGGCTATCTCATGTCTTTGTTTTATTTCCTTGCCTTGTTACTGTCTCATGTCTTTGCTTTATTTCCGTGCCTTGTGGCTGTCTCATGTCTTTGTTTTATTTCCGTGCATTGTGACTGTCTCATGTCTTTGTTTTATTTCGTGCCTTGTGGCTNGTCTTTGTTTTATTTCCGTGCCTTGTGGCTGTCTCATGTCTTTGTTTTATTTCCGTGCCTTGTGGCTGTCTCATGTCTTTGTTTTATTTCCGTGCATTGTGGCTGTCTCATGTCTTTGTTTTATTTCCGTGCCTTGTGGGTATCTCCTGTCTTTGTTTTATTTCCGTGCCTTGTGGCTGTCTCATGTCTTTGTTTTATTTCCGTGCCTTGTGGCTGTCTCATGTCTTTGTTTTATTTCCGTGTCTTGTGGCTGTCTCATGTCTTTGTTTTATTTCCGTGCCTTGTGGCTGTCTCACGTCTTTGTTTTATTTCCGTGCTTTGTGGCTGTCTCATGTCTTCGTTTTATTTCCGTGCCTTGTGGCTGTCTCATGTCTTTTTTTTATTTCCGTGCCTTGTGGCTGTCTGAAGTCTTTGTTTTATTTCCGTACCTTGTGGCTATCTCATGTCTTTGTTTTATTTCGTGCCTTGTGGCTATCTCATGTCTTTGTTTTATTTCCGTGCCTTGTGGCTGTCTCATGTCTTTGTTTTATTTCCGTGCCTTATGGCTGTCTCAAGTCTTTGTTTTATTTCCGTGCCTTGTGGCTGTCTCATGTCTTTGTTTTATTTCCGTGCCTTGTGACTGTCTCAAGTCTTTTTTTTATTTCCGTGCCTTGTGGCTGTCTCATGTCTTTGTTTATTTCCGTGCTTTGTTGCTGTCTCATGTCTTTGTTTTACTTTGTGCCTTGTGGCTGTCTCATGTCTGTTTTATTTCCGTGCCTTGTTACTGTCTCAAGTCTTTGTTTTATTTCCGTACCTTGTTGCTGTCTCATGTCTTTGTTTTATTTCCGTGCCTTGTGACTGTCTCATGTCTTTGTTTTACTTTGTGCCTTGTGGATGTCTCATGTCTGTTTTATTTCCGTGCCTTGTGACTGTCTCATGTCTTTGTTTTATTTCCGTGCCTTGTGGCTGTCTCATGTCTTTGTTTTATTTCTGTGCCTTGTGGCTGTCTCACGTCTTTGTTTTATTTCCGTGCTTTGTGGCTGTCTCATGTCTTTGTTTTATTTCCGTGCCTTGTGGCTGTCTCATGTCTGTTTTATTTCTTGCCTTTTGGCTGTCTCGTGTCTTTGTTTTATTTCGTGCCTTGTGGCTGTTTTATGTCTTTGTTTTATTTCGGTGCCTTGTGGCTGTCTCATGTCTTTGTTTTATTTCCGTGCCTTGTGGCTGTCTCATGTCTTTGTTTTATTTCCATGCCTTGTGACTGTCTCATGTCTGTTTTATTTCAGTGCCTTGTGACTGTCTCATGTCTTTGTTTTACTTTGTGCCTTGTGGCTGTTTCATGTCTGTTTTATTTCCGTGCCTTGTGACTGTCTCATGTCTTTGTTTTATTTTGTGCCTTGTGGCTGTCTCATGTCTTTGTTTTATTTCCGTGCCTTGTGGCTGT
>MJUU01039087.1:0-25664 GCA_002080025.1 Modiolus philippinarum
TATAGCTCTGATACCCATGATTACCACTCATTTTCCTTTTCTTAACTTGTTTAACAGTTTCAAAGTAACTAGGATCATTATGATCTCTAGGGGTATTATAATTTGCGTCTGATGCAGATGCACCGGACTCGTAACCTGCAACATCGGAGTCGGTGTCCGTGTTGCTAGAGGTACCTAGAACTTGACTTTCGTAGTAATTATCTATGAATTCTTCCAACAAATCTTTAGGATCTTTAGGAATACTCATTGTTTTTTTTTCCTATACAGAATTCAATACAAATACAAATAATAAACAAGTAAACTTAAATATATACAAATCAAAAATGGCGGAAAACAGAGGTGAAAAATCAGGCCTCACCAACCTGACGAGTGTTGTATTTGAACGTTTTGGTTTACATAATTACAAATTAAACACAGGGAAATATGACAAATAGAAGATAGAAGAGAACTAGAGGTTGTAAAGAGAGATCAACTTTATTAATTGTGCTGTTGGGTCTTACCAACCCGTGAAAATAAACGTGACGTTATGATCCGGGACTCACCACCCGAATATGGATTGAACATTTACCTTGTAGGTTTATATACCAAGAACGCGGACCTCGATGAAGACACCCTTGCAAACGTACTTTTAAGTCTTACTAGAAGCGCGATATACAAACAGATGTGCTTCTTNTTATATGGATAGGTCACGTGTTGGGTGAGTTTATTTTCACCTGTAAAAAAGGTAACATCGAGCCGATGGAATAGAAAATTCGACTTAAACCAGAGAACCGTAAGGGTTCCGATATATAATGTCTTGGCTAATGGATCCTGTAATGCATTCCAACAACTTTGACAGGCTTTACGCTGACTTTTTAACTCCACATATTTAATATGTATTCACCTCATTATATATTGAAGAATCTATTATATCCAATAAAATGCTTTACTATATTTAAATAAATTTTTTAAAAAGGGAGATAATTATAATGTAAAGTATAAGGAAGAATACTTTTGCAAAATAAAATTGTTCTTTCATGAAAAACTAGATAAGTTGCCAGTTCTAGGGTAATCAGATCTTCTGAATTGATTGATATGGTTAGAAAAGATGTCAAATTCACCAATTATGTCATAAAATTTATTAATAGATTTTTGAATTCAGTTTTTTTATTTGTCCATTGTCTGCATTGTGTTAAGTTTATCCAAGATCCAGTTCATAAAATTCTTGAATTATTCAAAAAGCATAAATGACTGATGAACATTGCATTAGTATTTTAATGTTTCAGTAAAACTTTTATCAATTTTATGAAAAGTCTGTTATACTTATAATATTTATGATTCACTTAACTTCATCAAAATTCATGAAAATTCATCAAAATTTCATAAACATTCACAATATTATTTAATAAGTCTCAGATAATTGACACTCAGAATATTGAATATACAATGTATTCCATAAAGTGCTGACCAGTGGTTAAAATAATATTATATAAGTACAATTAATTATTTCTTAAATAGTTCATGAATACCTATAAATGTTTAAGAAATTCAACGTATGATGCATAAGAACTTCATGAACTTTTAATGATCAACCAACAATTCATCAAAACTTCATGAACATTCATAGAATGCTTTTATGAATAGTTCATGAATTTTAATGATTAACTCGTGATTCATCAAAATTTCATGATCATTCATAAAATACTTTTATGAATAACTCATGAATTTTATGAACAACCCGTGATTCATCAAAACTTCATGAACATTCATAAAATACTTTTATGAACAATTCATGAATTAAATTCATGAACATTCATACATGAATTATAATGAACTTTCATGTATCATTAAAGAATATTCATGAATCATTCATGATAGTTCATAAGGTCATGAATTTCATCTCGCAGGGGATGGAACAAATGCTTTTATTGTTGTTCTTCATCTTGAAGTCACCATGAGGCCTTCAACAATGAGCTTTGCTCATACTTCATAGTAAGTTCTAGATGGTCCCTAGCACCGGTTTGAGCGGTATTAAATAATGAATGAGTGATATGACTTTTAATGGTATTTTGTTGGTTAATCCTGTGGTGTTTTTATGGTTGTTAGTCAATAGACCATATCCGAGTTCTGGTGACCAACTTCATGACGTTTTAGGCACTATGACGTGACGTTTTCTATACTGTGACGTATTGAAAAGTAGTCTGGTAAATCCTAATACCATAGGTCGGATATGGTCTATTCTCATTGACAGTGATCTACATTGTCTATTGAAAACTTTGTTGTAAACTAGAACAAAACATCAACATAACAAGCAAATAACTTGAAAACAGGTTCTGTAATGTGGATTAAAATGATGAAAGAAATATGTTTAACAAATATCACCACTAGCCCATTACTAGTATGTAATTGTAAATAAACTTGCCACATACTCATTCATTATATACAATGTATTATTATATACTTATCACAGATATGTTCTGTTTTGCATATGTAATATAGCAAGAAGTTAACAGTCTACCGGTATATCATATACCCAGTCTGATATGGCCATATCTGTGACAGCCTCATTCTGAAATATCCATATCAGCCTGGTGATATGGCTATTTCAGCTCGGGTGTGATGAAAACTCCTAATTGGAAGTACATTGTAAATTATAAACAGATTAAGACACAGCCTTTTCAATATCAGCACGGTTATCATCCCTCGACCCATATCAGCTCTCGGCTGGAGCCTCGAGCTGTTTGGGAGTCTCAGGATGATAACCGTGCTGATATGGAAAAGGCCATGTATTAATCTGAAGTTATATTTTAAGATTACATAATTCTAGTAGATAAGGAGTAATATGCAATTTTTACTCATTTACTATAAACCTATAAACATACAAGCTCCCAAGAACTATTAGGAGTATTTATAATTCTCCTGAAATTTTAAATTAAGGCTGTTTTATTTATAAAGTTGGTTTACTGATCCGCCAATCGATTTTTCGGAAATTGAAAAAAATTTAAACACATTTTTTGTATCTGTAAATTATTTATGCTGACCGTAGATCTTCTAATCAAGTACAGAAAAACATAAATGTTTACAATAAGAGGTAATAAACAGTAATACCCTCACCAAAACATCAAAGTGGAGACTTAATTTTTTTGGCTTATGTCCTTAAACCAACTAATTAAATTAAAACAGCCCTAGCCCTATGTATTATATCCTGTATACTGTAATAGATACAGTCTCCTGGTTCCCAGGTGTAAACAGCCTTAGCCCTATGTATTATATCCTGTATACTGTAATAGATACAGTCTCCTGGTTCCCTGGTGTATTGAATCAATGTTGATTTTCACTGCCATCTGGTTTACTGCCTGTAATTTTATCATCACATTTTCAAATGCTAAAAAATGCTCCACACTTTCCCTTTCAAAATGAATTGAAAAAATAACAAGTTAGACACAGATACTCTAAAAAAGATAAGTCATTAGACCATGACACTGAGGTCAAGGTTACTTTACGTGTGGCAGACTGACATGCTCCCACTAGGATGTAAGAATAAACCTAAAATGAAGACAATATGTGTTACAACTACTGAGAAATTGACATGAATGTAAAAAAAAATTGACAAAGTCACTGGACCATGAAATTAAGGTCACTGTTACTTGACAGGTGTTTTAGACTGGCATTTACCCACTAGGATAAAACAATAAATCATATATTGAGAGAGTGAGTGTTACAATTGCTGAAAAATGAATCTAGATGTAAAAATTTTAAAAATCACTGAACTGTGAAATTAAGGTCAAGGCAACTTGACAGGTGTCAGACTGGCATTTACCCACCAGGATAAAACAATAAATCTTATATGGAAAGAGTGGGTGTTACAATTGCTGAAAAATGAAAATAAATGTAAACTAGAGAATGTGTCTATAAGACACAGATGCCCCGTCCACAAATTTATGACAATTCATAACTTAAGTCAATTAAACAACGGTCTAACAAAGTCATTCAAGCATACAATGGAAGTCAAAGTCAACAAATTGTCCAAAATTAGGTAGTTCTCACAAAGATGAGTAATATAATGATGTTGTGTGTAGTTGAGAAAAGTATGTAAAACACAAAATTTACCAAAATTCACTCAAGCGTAAACAGTAGGTCAAAGACACTTAATTGGCCTTGATTTGGATAGTACTCGTCAAGTTGATTTATTTTGATGCAACAACATTGGGAAAGTATGTTAAGTTGATGAGAAACTGACTTAAATGCAAAATTTTACAAAAGTTACTCAAGCATAAAATATAGGTCAAAGCCACCTAACTATCAATGATTTGGGCAGTACTCATCAAGGACATAAATTTGATGAAACATCATTCTGGTATAATGTGTATTTGTTCCGAAATGGACTTAAATGCATAATTTAACAAAAGTCACTCAAGAGTAAAATATAGGTCCAGGCATGGATCCAGGGAATTTGAAAGGGGGGTTCCAATCGAGAAGTGAAGAGAAATTTCACAGAGCGGAGCGAGGCATGAAATTTTTTTCGGTATTTCTTAGTAAAACACCAGGATTTTCATTAAAAAATACATGATTGTTAAAAAAAAGGCGGGTTCCAACCCCCGGAACCCCCCCCCCCCTTGGATCTGCCAATGATGTCAAAGCCACCTAACTGTCAATGTTTTGGCTAGTACTCATCAAGGCAATTAATTTGATGAAACATCATATTGGTATAATGCGTAGTTGTTGAGAAATTGACTTTAATGCAAAATTTAACAAAAGTCACTCAAGCGTAAAATGTAGGTCATGGATCCCTAATTGTTGGTGAATCTGGTAGCACTAATCAAGGTGCATGTACTGATGTAATATGATCAAAATACTACAAGAGGTTACCAATATATGGACCTAAATGCAAAACTTAACATCAGGACGTACAGACGTACGGACAAGGGTAAATCTATATGCCCCTTCCATTTCGTGGCGGGGCATAAAAATTAATACATGTAAAACCACTGAACCATAAAATTCAAGGTAACTTGACAGGTGTAGGAATGGCATGTACTAGTACCTACTAAGATATAACAATAAACTTCCTATTGAGAGTCTTGCTAGGTGCTGCTATTGCTCAGCTGAGTAAAGGATATGAATGTAAAAAATTAAGGTCAAGGTTCTTAAATTGTTGAGAAACGGACATGAATGGAAAAAAATTAGCAAATTCACTGAAACATGAAATTGAGGTCAAGGTTACATGACAGGTGTCAGACTGGCATGTACTCATTAAGATGAGGCATTACACCAAATATGGTATCTCTATACATTACAATGGCTCTGAAATTGACTTGAGTGTAAAACTATTGTCACAATATTTCGAAAGTCACTGAACCGGGCAAATGAGGTCAATGTCCCATGACAAGTTTCACACTGGCATGCAACCACTGAGATACATCAATGCACTAAATATACATCTATGCATTACAAATCCAGGGAAAAGGACTTGAATTTAAAGCTATGTCGCAATTTTCATGAAGTCATTCAACCATGAAGATAAGGTCAAGTTCATCTGAAACATGTGATGCTGGAAATTTAATATAAACCTAAGGTATCTGTGGATGGACCAAATACAGTTAAAAAGTAATGGAGGTTTTACAAAAAGTTTAGAATGCGGCTGTAGCCGCCACCGCCGGAAAGTAATACCTATGTCTTGATTTAAGCGACTTCGCTGACGAGACATAAATAAAGTAATCATATCTATAATTGCAGGATAATAACAATACATGTACATTGTCTGAAAATATCATATTTATTCTACTTTCCATCTAAGTTGGTACATCTGACATTTCTACTTGTTTCTTAGGCACCTGCAAATAAATTTGATATGTTCAGGTAATTACAATGTACATGCATTTTCTGTGTATATGATTTCAAAAAGCCAATTGTCCCAAGGGTTTCATTACATATAATGGGAAAATTAATCTTAATATGGTCCATAGTATTAATGTTACCTTTTTTATCAGACATTGCTGATTATGTAAATCTAGTGCCTCCTGTCTGTCTTTTGGTCTTCTTCTTATGAATTGTTGTGTAACCTTCTCAACACCTGTCAATTTTCCATGTTACTATAACTTTCCTTATCGACTTTGATCTAGTGTTTAATAGTCATGAAAGGATTAAAATATTACCCTTCCCTTAAATCAAGGCCAAAGCCTGACTATCTTTGCTGAAATCTAAGGGCCAAAACCCTTTCTATATTACTTAAAAGTTTGCAAAGATTACTTGCTTAATATGCTGATAATTGTTTCTTCAACTTTGCAAACACAGTGGCAATATAGTATATCTGTTTGATCAGGAACCAAACCTCTCTGTCTAATATCCAGTACAGATTACTGTATACATCTGTGTTTAAGTTGGATGAGATTATGATTTGATTGCTGCAATAAAAGAATTACATTGTTAAACATTCTGTTGTGTCATATACAGTGAAACCTGTATATACCAAAACCCCTTTGAGACTGAGTTTTTTGTTCTGTTTAGACAGGTGTTTTGGTCAATTACACAGATTCAAAACACATAGAAATTGATACAAAGGGTCATCACATCATGTTTGGTTAAGACAGGTTTTCGGTTTAGTCAGGGTTTGGTTTAGACAGGTTTCACTGTATGTATGTACTTAGTAAGCTTAAAATTGTAAATCAATGTCAGAAATATATACATTATAAAACTATAGGATGGCATACTTGTGTCATATGAGACAAATCCCACTAAAGGACAGACTAAATAGACAAGGGCAATAAATATGTATATGTTATCCGGCTCTTGACAGCCATGTATCGTAAAATATCAACCCATGAGCCAGAATATGAAGCACAGGGGTGAGTGAGAGTAGCGAACGAGCCCCAAGCTTCATATTCTGGCGAGCGGGGTGATATTTTACAATACATCAGCTGTCAAAAGCCTGATAACTTGTTTATCATCCTTTATTTTGTATTTTAGATTTGTAATTATTGAAATGAGGTTTCAAATTCTCCCAAAGTTGCGTGGGAAATTTGACAAACATACCATTCTCGCCTTTTCAGCAATTTTCAGCTTAAAAACATGTTTTGTAGTTTTTTATCATTTCATCGGCAAAGGTTTTGTTACTGGGTAAATATTTTGACCGAAATACTCTATAATGTCGATTTTGAATTTTGCAGCAACCTTTGGTTGTTACAACATTCTATCGTTCCTTGGAGCTTTTATGATGTCATAATAGAAATGGGTGCTAGGTAACCTTTCTGTAAAGATTCATCTAATTTGAGGTACTTTGAATTTTCCAACCTTTTTCCAGTTTCCATGGCAACGGTAGCCATTTTGAAAATTCTGAAGCCAAATTTTTGTAAAGTTTCATCCAATTTGAGGCATTCTGAATTCTCCCGCATGTTTTCAGTTTCCATGGCAGCTGCAGTCATTTTGAGCATTCAAAAAGAGGTATGTCTGTAGATCTACTTATTGTAAGTTAGATTCCTCTGAAGTAATTTGAATCTGCTTGCAAATTTTCTAAAAAAAACATCAGTAGCTGCATTTTTTTATTCGTATGGACAGATCGATGGATGGACAAGGGTCAAACAATATGCCCCAACTTTTAGTCGTGGGGCATAACAAAATAGATTTGCATCACCAGAAGACACAACAAAATAGATGTGTGTCACTCCTATAAACAATACATAAGGGAAACAAAATCAGTATACTGAAAGTATTCTTTTTTTTCAAGAACTTGGAATTGAGGGCTTTGAAATGGGGGTAAAATGTATTAATTTTTTCATTATTTTTTACAGCTTAATGTTAAAGTTAAAATATTCTGTGTTTATTTTAATAAACTAGAGGCTCTCAAGAGCCTGTAGCTCACCTGGTGCAAGGCTAGCATAGACAGTACAAATAACCTCCATGATAAAGTGTCTCATTTTCTAGTATGATAATAGACCTTAATGTTATATGGCCCACTGTGTCAGAGGAGATGATCTTAATATGCATTTCCCATAGGATCCTACATTGTATGTGAAAATATGCTTCCCGCTAGCAGCCATCTTGGATCTAATGTGAACTTACTGGACACACTTTTCAAAGTGGGCCATCAAAGGACCATTGGGACCAAGTTTGGTTCCAATGTAGTTTCAGAGGAGAAAGTGTCTTCACATAGGGTCCAATGTTAAACTAGTTCCCTGCTATCAACCATCTTTGATATGACACAGACTTGCATGACATATTTTTCAATGAAGGACAATGAAGGACAATTGTGGCCAGGTTTCATTCCTTTTACAGGTGACATGTTTTCCCATAGGGTCCAATGCTAAACTAAGTTGCCAGCCATCTTGGATTGCAGAATTGTCAGATATATATTTTAAAGACCACCCAAGGACTATTAAGACCAAGTTTGATTCCAATTAATTAACCGAGCATTTTCAGAGAAGAATAACTCAGTTTTCCAATATGGTTCAATGCTAAAGTATATTCCCTGCTGGTGGCCATCTAGGATATGAAGGGGACTTGTCGGACACATTTTTCAAAAGGTGACCAACTAATGATAGTTGTGACTAAGTATGATTCCAATTGGCCAGTTAGTATGATTCCAATTGGCCAGGTAGTATGATTCAAATTGGCCAGGTAGTCTCAGAGAAGTTTTCTGAATGTGTTTTCCCATAAGGTACATTGTTAAACTAAGTTCCCGGATGGTGACCATCTTGGATCCGATGAGGACTTGCCGGACACATTTTCCAAAGGGGACCAACTAAGTACAGTTGTGACCAAGTATGCTTCCAATTGGCAAAGTAGCCTCAGTGGAGTAAATCTATTAATGCATTTTCCCAAAGGGTCCAATGTTAAACTATGTTCTCCTCTGGAGGCCAGCTGGGATTTGATTGGGACTTGCTAGACACATTTTTCAATAGGCACCAACTAAGGACAGTTGTGACCAAGTATGATTCCAATTGGTCAAGTAGTCTCAGAGGAGAGGATCTTTGAATGAGTTTTCGTTGAGGGTCCAATATTAAACTATGTTCCCCGCTGGTGGAAATCTTGGATCTGATGGGGACTTGCCAGACACATTTTCAAAGAGGGCCAACTAAGGACAGTTGAGACCAAGTATGATTTCAGTTGGCTAGGTAGTCACAGAAGAGAAAATCTTTGAATATGTTTTCCCATAAAGTCAATGGTAAACTAAGTTCATCGCTGGCAACCATCTTGGGTGAGGTCGCAACTTCCATCATGAAGATAAATTGTAGTCCTTGACATACTGAACATTTTTTAATTAAATCTTAACCTCTATCTCAAATTGTTTTTGAAATATAAGGCAAAATGTATAAATTTGCAAAAAATTTGACCAATAAAGGGTGATTACTCCTATATCGGTATTCAGATTTTCTTCGAAATTTCTACGTCACCGCCAGGGTAGATCTTGATATGCTGAACATTAAATTTGCAATATAAAGTTGACCTCTATCTGTTAAAGTTTCACTGATAAAAAATAAAAAATATTAAAATTTAGAAATTTTTTAGGAAAAAGGGCAATAACTCCAAGACGTGTTTTTGGATTTTCTTAAAAATTGCAGGGCAGGTAGATCTTGTCATGTTGATCACTTTTACCCTGTGAAATTTTTGATATCTGTAATCGTTTTTAAGTTATTTGACAAAAACAGCAATTTACCCCTATGTGCTTTTTTCAGTAACAGTAGCCATGTTGTTTGGTCCTCAGACATAATTTTGAATCTAGATACCCTGGTAATGATTCATCCAAAGTTTTGTTAAAATTGGCGCAAAGGTTTCAGAGGAGAAGATTTTTTAAAAAGTTTACGATGGACGGATGGCAGACGGACAACGGACGGATGCCAAGTGATGGCAATAGCTCACATGGCCTTGTAGGCCAGGTGAGCTAAAAAGACTTGCATTTATTGTAGATTTATTACTTCAAAAAATCAATAATACTTCATATCTAAACATAAAGTCACATAAAAATGATTTCTATGAATTAGAAAAAAGTATAAAAGAACCTTTAATGCAAAATTGGATTTTATTATAAAAGAAAATATTATGTATTTGTATTGATCTGTATGCCAAGGATAGATGTGAGAACTATACAGATGGGATTGAAAAAGACCTTTACCTGTCAACACGACTTCTATAAGATTGTTTTGATATACCTTTGTGTTAAGTCAGTCTATCAACAGTTCATAAAAATAAACAGAATTCATACACAGAAAAATGGTAGCCAATTATTATTTTTCTGAGATATAATAAAAGATTACATATAAATGGTAAATTCAAAAAAGCAAATAGAATAAAAGACTCCCGATATTTATTAAATCACCTGAATATACCCCCTTGTTCAGATAGTAACTTCATTCAGGCATGTTTTTAATTCTTTGGACAACTAAACACAGATTTTCTGAAAATTTGCTTTTAGTAGATGGCCTTTTCATTCAGAGTGGTTCAAATCAAGCTTGGAATGTCGTATATTGAAAATTGAGAAGAAATATATATATATCCAATTAGACGTAAATCAGCAAGGACAGAGCTTTGCATGCGATAGACTAGTCTTCAATAAATTTATAGAATTTAGAAACAAAGCAAATTTGGACATCATTACGCTTTTTCCAAAAGAAAATTTTTGTGAAGTTTTACACTTTTATGCAGTTTTATTATAAGACTTAAAGAGTATATAATTATCAAACAAGCGAAATAAAAATTGAAATCAGTAACCCCTAAATAATTTCTTCTACATGCATGTTCAAGTTTTTTACTAAATTCATATTCAGGTTGTTTGGAACAAAATTTTACTCAAAGGTTAAATGGAACCAAGTGTCTCACCTGCTCACTCCATTTGTCCTATATTAAAATGGGGATGCTGACAAGAATTCTAAGAAATAACTGGTCTTTGAAGTCCAGGAAATTTACAGAAATTGGAATAATTTTTTTAAATCAAACCAGTGAAAAGATTTTGACCAAAATTTATCCAAAAAGCATGGTTGCTAACCAAAATTACCCAAAATTGCTTGTCTTTGAGAGTTTCGGGTGATTTATCCAAATTGGAATCAAAATTTGTTGAAATTGAATCATAGAAAATATTTGTTGTGACTAAAATTCATCCAAAATGCTTCGTTGCCAAAGAGAATTCCCCAAAATTGCATGTCTTTTAGAGATTCAGGAAATTAACCAAAATTGGAATCATTTTTTTTTCAAATCTAGACATTGAAAATATAGGATCATATAGCATAGTTGCTATCAAGAAATTCCTAAATAACTCATCTTTGAAAATTTCAGGCAATTTACCAAAATTGGAATCAAATTTGTTTGAAATCTAACAATTGAAAATATTTGTTTTGACTGAAATACATGTACATCCAAAAAACATGGTTACTAAAAGGAATTCCCAACAACACAAAAATTACCTGTTTGAATAATTACAAAAAAAACTGAAATCATCTGGACTAGGTACTTTGTACCATTTTCAGAAAAAAACTAGAAGTGTTTTTTTATACAAAAAGGAATGTCTCCCCAAGATACATTTATTCCTGCATGATTTGTATCGTAATACATTGTATGTTGAAACTGTATTTGAATAATACTAAATTTGGTTGAAATCCAATAAAAGATGTTGGAGAATTCAAAATTCTACGACAAATTAAGGAGCATAACTCCCACAAAAATTGGCTGATCAATCCAGTCAGATGATATGTTCAACTAAGCATGATGGTCAACAATCCTGTGAAAATTGGTTGAAAATGCAATGAAAGATCTAGGAGAAATGGTGTCCACAAACATAATTTTGAAAAATTCTATATCAAAATTGGACCTTACTGCAACAAAATTAAGCCAATCAGATCCAGCGAGACAATATGTACAACTAGGCATGATGGCCAACAATCCTGTCAAGTTTGGATGAAATCTGATATACATGTAAGATGTAGGAGAATTGGCATCCACAAACTTAAATATGATGAACCAATGGACGGATGGACAAGGACGGAAAAGATAAAAACAATGTCTCCCCTTGAGAGGGGAGACATAATTATTAACCAAACTTATGTCCAACGCTGATGAACACATACTGACAGAGAAAAAAATGTTGTCTTTTTGCCAAAAACATGAGTTTTCACAGCAATTCCAAACATTTAGCAACAATTGCTAGAAACGAACATAATGTCACTTAGTTGACAAGTTACATTTTGTATCTATCTTATAAATTCAGCTTGTTTTGTTTTATTCCATTGCAACTTACACCATTTCCTAGACACTTACAAGTAAACCATTTTTGTGACCCACTATAAAAAATTTAATACAGTCACTGTCAGATTTACCAGTACATTTCATGTAAAAAAAGTTCCTGTTTGAAAAACTCTATACAGAATTATGGTCGATACACTATGACCATGGTCATACTTCAATACCAATTCCTCAATCAATTTTTTTAAATTCCCTCTTCCTAAGTGAAAAACTGCTGAAGTCAATTCTTCTTTTCACTTGACCATCAGCAGAACTGAGTTGTGGATTGTTGAAACTCAGTTGTGCTATCGTTCAACAATTGCAAAAGTTGATACTCACCTCTGGATATCTTCTAAAACTTTATTGTAGATGTACTAAAGAAAACTGACTTTACAATGCATAATTTTTTTCTTAGGATGAGGAAATTCTTAATTTTACTTTTGGAAATATCTCTAAATCTTTTTTATTATCTTTGACATGAACACAAATTTAATCTAATAATGCCATTTCTAGCACATTTTTATATGTTTGTATCTGAAATTTTATCACTGATGGGAGGAAAACCAGAAAGTAATAATTTATTTAGGGGAAATAATTACATCACATTTATGATCTCCCTTGGTATTTTTTTCAGTTTTCCATTTTCACAGAAAATAATGAAAATGAATATTCATTTTATTCTAAAATAAACCAAGATCCAAAAAAAATATTGGAAATTGGAAATTATACTTTAAAACTAACAATTTAGCATTTTCAACTTTTTGTTTGCAGTTCTTGAAAAATAAATTGCCCAATGTAATAAACTATTTATATAACTTCAAATACCTCAAGCTGTATTCACACACTAAGCATAAAGACAGAAGATTTCCTGTGGTAAGAATCATCTATTCATATTGTTAAACCAGTTTTATAGTTTGATTGTAAAACTAAGATTGATTCAGCAATTGTTTAACCAAAATGGAAAATTGCCTTCATCTGTTTCAGAGACAGATGGTAGCAATTTTTAAATTGATTAGGGAATAGGAATTGAAATATAACCAAGATCATGATATAATGACTATAATTTCTTGTCCAATTCCATGATTGATTCTAATAAATTTTATTTTATGATCAGTAGCTTTCTTTTTGTCATAACTGTCATTTTAGTGATATAAACTTCATGAAATCAAACGAGAAATAAATTCTGGAGAGTTTTTCGGAGAGAGACGGTTTAACGAGAAATGCAGAGTTAAATTTGACGGTGAGGAAAGACTTTTGGTGCTTGTTTGTGCAGTTTTGGCTAGGCCCAATAATATGTAATCAAAATTTCTGTTAAAACATATACATAAATAAATGTATTATGAAATTTACATACAATCTTAGAGAACTTTACCCACAATTTTTTATAAAATGACAACAGGTTTCACATATTGAGTGATATTATTCTAATATGGTTTTTGGTCCAGATGTTTGAAAACACAATTTCTTTAAAGCATAAACAACAAAAGGATTTTTACAACAATGGTTGATTGAATGGTTTTTGTAGTTTCAAATGAGAAGATCTGGTTATCTTGCAGCTTTAAATTGTAATTGCAATGAACAGTTAATTGGTACATATATATATATATACCATATATGTAATTATTCTACTGGACTCTGTCGTAACCCAATATTAGATTTACATGCCACTAAGAAATCAATACCACCACCTGCTATCTTACTGAAATATACATCTCACAATAAACTATATTTAGTCATCTTTCTGTTTTTTACTAAAATTTGGTCTTCATGAGACAAGTTATTTACTGGTTAACCAAATATTTTTTCCATCAGTGTATGCTCTTTGGACAATATAAGAGGTCCAACAATGAAATCTCAGTATCCCCTTTACACAAAGCTAATTTGGTTCGTCAGAGCCCATACAGCAGAAAGCTCTGTCCTTACTGAATTTTGGCAATTTCAGTATCTCCTTTACATAACATTAAGCCTCTGTCCATAGCTGTTTTTTGGCTTTTTAGAACCGGTATCTCCCTAACAGAAAGCTTTGTCCTTAACTAATTTGGCATTGTGATGTCTCTTCAGCAGAATTAAAGTTCTTATCACTAGCTAATTTGGCTTTTCAGTGTCCCCACAGCAGAAGGCTCTGTCCCTACCTAATGTGGCTTTTTCTGTATCAACCTCCATGTAGCAGAAAGCTCTGTCCTAAAAGCTTTTTTAGACTTTTTCAATATTCTCCAGGACAAAGCTCTGTCACAATCTAATATGCTTTTCATTATCTTCCTAGCAGAAAGGTTATAGCTTATCTGGCTTTGTGGCCAGCTATTATATGAAATTTGAAACTTTCAGCATCCCCCATGCACAAGCTTTGTTCTTAACTAATTTGGCTTTTTCATTGTCTTTCTTGAACAATTAAGCTCTGTTCTTATCTGATTTGGCTTTTCCCTTATATTCTATCCATGGTCAATTCGACTTTTTCAGTGCATCCCTCATGCAAAGCAATTTAAAATTCAGGTTGCAGGTTTCTCCTAGTAATAGACTCCAATTATACACACCAACTAAAGGTGCTTTACTGAAAAGAGATTTAGCCTCTACTGCACACTAAAAAAATCCAAACAATCCAAATACAAATGATTTAGACATTTCTTACTTTCAGATTAGCTGAGTGGATGCATATCATTAAAATTCCTTTTTGCTACATTATTTTTAGAGAAGACACAAAATAAGCAACCTTTGTTAAGGATCCGCTAATTTCCTGTTTAAGTTTGGTAGAATTTGTTTCAGGGGTTTCAGAAGAGATAATTAAAACATGTTTTTTCCATTAGGTGTATGTGATTGCCCATTTCAAGTGGCAATCTCTTCTGTCAAATGTGAAAAAAATTAGCAATCCTTGTAAAGGACCTCCAATATTTTTCCATAAGTACAATGTAGTGTTTTCAGGAGAGAAAAGCCCTAAGGGTCTGATGCTAAACTATGTTTCATATTTGCAGCACGATTTTTGCCTGATCTGAATGAAAAAGCAATGTATGTAGGATCTTTTATACATCATTCCAGGATAGCTGTTTTTATTGCTTCATTAGCTTCAGAGAAGATTTTCACATTATGATCATAACTATGTTCTGTGATTATGGTGATGGTAACTTGTTTTTGTTTGTTTTTTTTTTAAATGAACCACTGAAGGACTCTGCTTCAGTGATTTCAGAAATGATGAAAATATGATTTTTACATACATATAGGGTCTTAGTGTTAACTATGTTCCTCCCTGAGAGCCATTTACTGGATTAAAAAAATAAACAATTTTTGTAAAGAACCCTTAATATATCATTCTAGTACATTGTAGTTTGGTTAAATTCAGCATCAATAATTTCAGAGCAGATGATGAAAATATTATTTTTTCAATATTGTCTAAAGTTAACCTATGTACCACACTGGCAGCCATGTTTTTTTATAAGATTGCATCAAAATGGGTGATTTTGTAAATAACCTTCTATACAGCATTCCTGAAAAGTTTTGTTAAATTGGCATTCTTGGTTCAAGAGATGATGATGAAAATGTGAAAAAACTAACATACAGACAACAAACGTCAAATGATGGCAATAGCTCACACTGATCCTTCTGGTAAGGTGGACTAAAATTTTTGAAAAGGAATAGTGATGTGTATTTAAAAGTGACAATATCATAAAACAACTGAAAGCATATTTTATGCTTGCTATATGGTGTGAGGTTCCTCACTGTGGTGAAGACCATACAGTGACCTCTAGATGCTTTGTTTTGGATCATTTAAACTAGAGTTGGGATGTTGTCTTCTTGACATTTACGCCATTTCCTTTCTTTTTCATACTATGTATGAATTATCAGGGTTGGAAACTTGATCAAAATTCTAAGCCTTCCCTGAAATGAACCTTCAATAGATTCCCTAGAATGTTATTTAAATATTTGAAATATCAGCTTGCCACGTCTAAAAGTAGCTTGGCTCAGGTGAATGGGCTAGTATTCAACTAGGATGCATTTGGATGTGGGGAAAATTTTGTCTATACAAAAACACAATTTGGGAACCAAAATTATGGGATAGAGATCAGAATTATGGGAAATTCGCATGATTTCCAAGTAAATTGCATTGGAAATCAGGGCTGAAAATTCTCTAAAATGTTTAAGAGAAGAAAATATTTTTTCACATTTTATTTTGTTTTGAAACTTAGCACAGAAATGACATATAGACATGATAAAGAATTCTTAAAACAGTTTGATATGAAATGCACTGCATACTTTGACATAGAAATGCTCTAAAACATGGTACCTAATTAATAATATGTATAATTTTCTAGTGATAAACAGGTGCGGATTTTGGGGGAGGGCCAGAGGAGCAAAATGTGTCCCCCTATAACCTGGAAAACTATAATTTCTTCAAGGTAAAATGGGGATTTTGGCCAGTAATTAACTTTTGAGCCTCCCTATGCTCTGTGACCTTTTTTCCGAATTATGCTCCCTGACTTCAAATCCTTGATCCACCCTGATAAAATAATTAAAATTACTGACGGGTATTTTAATCAATAGTATTCAATGTAACATGAAAGAAAAAATACTGTATCATAATGATCAAGT
The DNA here is from genome assembly GCA_002080025.1 of Modiolus philippinarum. Taxonomy (NCBI): domain Eukaryota; kingdom Metazoa; phylum Mollusca; class Bivalvia; order Mytilida; family Modiolidae; genus Modiolus; species Modiolus philippinarum. The sequence continues at coordinate 16,765 of MJUU01039087.1, forward strand.
CACTACACAACATTTATCTACTGGTTGTGAGAATGTGATAAAAGCTCTGAGCTGGTGTAACTATTGAGGGAGTGAAAACCAAAAACAAAACATCTTTGTTAATAATCTTACAAACAAGTGAACACACTAAAAAATGTCTTGCCCATCCCTGCTTGTCCTCTAAATTGATATGAAATCTAAGTGAACTTATCAGAAAACTTAATGTGCACTCTAGATTGTGAAATTATGGTCACTGACAAAAGCCATATAGCTTCTAAAGACCAACCAACATACAAATTAAAGAACCTTAGTGAGCAAGCTCACATACCCCATGCCCCCATATATCCGATAATCCTGCATTATCTAAAAATTATCAAACATTGAATCCAAGAAGTTTGCACATCTCTTACAGATGCACAATCATCCTGTAAAATATCTTAAAAACTGTAGGAGGATTTATCCGAACAAATAATGTACCCTATATACAATATAATGCATACAAGTGATGACCCTAAAAGATGTCTCGCCTGTCCCTGCTGGACTCTAAATTGATGTGAAATCTAAGTGAACTAATCAGAAGTGTGAACATGCTCACTAGACTGTGAAATTGAGGTCAAGGACAAAAGTCACCTGCCAGACTGACATGTACTACCCAAGACCAACCTACATACCAAATACTATCAACCTACCACTTCTAGTTATTGAGAAATGGACTTAAGCAGAAAAACTTAACGTGGCCACTAGACCGTGAAATTGAGGTCAAGGTCACATGACAAATGTCAGACTGGCATATACCCAAATAAATCTTGCTATAGGACAAATATTGTGAGTCTAGAGGCTACAGTTGCTGAGAAATAGACTTGAATGTAAAAATTTAACAAAGTCACTGAACCATGAAATTGAGGTCAAAGAAGCATGACAGGTGTCAGACTGGCGTGTACCCATATAGATCTCCCTACAAACAAAATATGACGGGTCTAGGTGTAACAGTTACTGAGAAAAGGACTTGAATGTGAAACTATGTCGCAGATTTTCTAAGTTCACTGAACCATGCAATTGAGGTCAAGGCAACACGACAGGTGTCAGACTGCTGTGTACCCATACAGATCTCACTATAGACCAAATATGACAAGTCTAGGTATTATAGTTCCTGAGAAAAGGACTTGAATGTGAAACTATGTCGCAATGTTTATGTGCTTATTGAACCATGAAAACAAGGTCAAGGTCATCCAAAATATATGCTGTTGGAAAGGTCATCACTTGGTGGTGCTGTGGACCAAAGATGATGTTTGTATGTATTACCCTTGAAAAGTTATGAAGGTTTTAGAAAAAAGTTTACGCCGCCGTCGCCGCCGGATTGCTATACCTATGTCTCGCTTTCAGCGACTTTCGTCGCAGGCGAGACAAAAAATGACAACGTTCGACAATGTGTAGTTTTCTGAAAAAAATATCAAAAATCAAAATCCAAGTAGCATGCACATCTTTGATATGTGAACAATAAACCTGCAAAATAATAACTTCCTATCTAATAAACTGTAGGAGGAGTTATCCGGACAATTGATGTACCCTATGCAATATAATGCATAAAAATGACAAAGTTATACAATATGTAGTTTTCTGAAAAATTATTTAAAATCAGAATCCAAGCAGCATGCACATCTTTGATATGTGAACAATCAACCAGCAAAATAAAAACCTCCTAGCTTAAAAACTGAAGGAGGAGTTATTCGGACAAATGGTGTACCCTATGTGCAATATAATGCATAAAAATGACAAAGTTCAACAATGTGTAGTTTGCTGAAAAATTATCAAAAATCAAAATCCAAGTAGTATGCATATCTTTGATATGTGCACAATCTACCTGCAAAATAAAAACTTCCTAGCTTAAAAACTGTAAGAGGAGTTATCCGGACAAATGGTATTCCCTATATGCAATATAATGCATAAAAATGACAAAGTTCAACAATGTGTAGCTTTCTGAAAAATACCCAAAAATCAAAATCCAAGTAGTATACACATCTTTGATATGTGCACAATCAACCTGCAAAATAAAAACTTCCTAGCTTAAAAACTGTAGGAGGAGTTATCCGGACAAATGGTGTACCCACTTGATGACAGACGGACGGACCAGTCAAAAACTATATACCCTCCGCAACTTCATTGCCTGGGGTATAAATATCATTGACCTACCATTTATGCATCATGAGAAACCAGTCATGCTCACTAGACCATGAAATTGAGGTCACATGCATAAGTCATATGGCAGACAGTCAAGCACTATCCAAGACCAAAAAACATACAAAATATCATTGACCTACCACTATTAGATAATGAGAATCTAACATGTTCACTAGACCATGAAATTGAGGTCAAAACAAAAGTCACCTGCCAGACTGACATGTACTACCCAAGACCAACCTATATACGAAATAATATCAATCTAAAACTTCTACCGGTAGTTATTGAGAAATGAACGTAAGCAGAGAAACTTTAAGTGGCCACTCAACCATGAAATTGAGGTCAAGGACAAAAATTACCTGCCAGACAGACATGTACTACCCAAGCCAACCTACATACTAAATATGATCAACCTACCACTTCTAGTTATGGAGAAATGGACTTAAGCAGAGAAACTTGACGTGGCCACTCAACCGTGAAATTGAGGTCATGGACAAAAGTTACCTGCCAGACTGACATGTACTACCCAAGACCAACCTACATACCAAATATTATCAACTTACCACTTCTAAGTTATTGAGAAATGGACTTAAGCAGAGAAACTTAACGTGGATACTCAACCATGAAATTGAGGTCAAGGACAAAAGTTACCTGCCAGACTGACATGTACTATTGAAAACCAACCTACAAAACAAATATTATCAACCTACCACTTCTAGTTATTGAGAAATGGACTTAAGCAGAGAAACTTAACGTGGCCACTCAACCATGCAATTGAGGTCAAGGTCACATGATCTTATGTCTGTCAGGTAGCACTCGATTAGTTCTACCCCTGGACCATATATGATGTTCCTACATCAATGGGTTTTCAAAATATCCTGTATTTAGTAAAAGTTAACGCCGTCGCCATCGTCATACTTTGCATGCCTATGTCTCGCTTTCCGCGACTTTCCTCGTGGGCGAGACAAAAAGCAGTAGAAAACCAAAAGAACAAATATGTGACATCCAGTTTATAAAAGTGAAATAAAGTGAAATATCATTGTCGCCATTTCAAGCATTTTCTTGTTGCTTTCATTTGTTTCATCAAAGGATGATACATGGTAGTCACATGTAAGTCTAAGGGCAAACTGAATACACATGTACAATGTGTAAGAATATGTGATACTGGTAAATTATATGTGTCTAATTTAATTTAAAATGTTAAAGAATATTTTACTTTTAAATTAAAATTCTAAAAAAATTTTATTAGTTTTTGAGCTGTACATGTACATGTAGAGTCTAATTTTTTGTAACAGAAAGTCTGACATCATCTTATAGGTGACTCAACATTATAAGGCTTAATTATCTGACTTTTCCTACCAGTCCGAATTGGAATCAGATCAGTAAAATTTAGACAAACTTGCCCACAGGACAAGTGAAAAATTCAACTAAAAATAATTCTGCAATATTTGAACATTAGTAACAATTCATTTCCAATAGGTATGTTCCCTGCTGGAGGCCACCTTGGATTGGATGAAGACATGCCAAATGCAAATTTGAAGGGCCCCCGGAGGACTTTGGTGATCAAGTTTAGTTCTAATTGGATTAATGGTTTCAGAAACCTAATTCTTTTAATGGAAATCAATATAAACTATCTTATTGTTGGCAGTCATACTGCATAAGGTGTGGTCCTCCCTGATACCTTTGTTAGAGGTACCATCAAAGTACCATTGTGTTATATTTGGACAAGATGTTTCAGAAAGGATCTTTAAATGTGTTATCCATTTCCACCCATTTCAGACCATCTTTCAAAAATAATTTGGGCAGGGATTTGCCTTATAATCTAGGTAATAATTATTGCATTATAAGCCCCTTTCAAAAAAAATTGGGCAGGGGTTCTTATTAACTATTTTTTACATATTTCTGAAAACAAAATATAAAATTTAGCAGTATACTTTTTTTTCTTAAATTTCACAATTTTCTTGTTTGGTTTCCATGGCAACCGAAGGCTCTACCATCCATTACAACCCCTACCAGAACACCATTCCAAAAGAATAAGTGCTAAAGTGCGACCAAGTGCTTCATAATGACAAATCTCATTGGTGGATCCAAGGGGGTCTGAGGGTCGGAACTCCTCTTTTTAAGGGCAATCATGTATTTTTAATGAAAATCCTGGTGTTGACACATGGTTGAACTAAGAAATACCCCAAAAAAATTTGCGCCTCGCTCCACTCTTCGAAATTTCTCTTACACTCGTTTTCATATTCCCTAGATCTGTGCCTGAATCTGTTATTTATACATGTAAATCAACAAAAAAATTTAAATTAATTAAAAAAAAGGTCATAGACATAGTAATATAACTTGAAAAAAAAAAAAAAACAGAAAAATAAAATTTATGACTATACTATATTTGCATTATTACAAGATCAAATCTGAGATGTTTAAATGGTACAGAGACATATATTGTCGTCTCTCTATTCTCTGATATGACTGCAATGTACAGTTCTCTGCTAACATTTAACATAAAATTGCAATTTTCTTCTTTTGTATAGTATGCAAACTCTAATCCCTTTAGGGATTATATGTAAACTCCACTACAGATGCAATTAGCCCCTAATATATATATGTGTGTCATGAAATTGCGGATTCCTGAAATTTTATGTACAGTAAGTGGCCATATCCTTAAAATTCCCAAAGTGAAATTTCCATGTGCATTTCTTGTAAAAACAGTCGATGTTTAAAAAATTCTGTAGCATTTATTTCTTGCCCGATTTTTATAAATTTTGTACTGCTAAAAAGAGCATGACAAATAGTTTCTCCTGATAATTTAGAAATAATTTTATTTTTTGTAGTTTTCTTTTTGTTACAATTCAAATTCAACTTAAAATTCAAACGTAAACATTTTCTATATGTTCTATTATAATCTGTGACTTCAAAATTTCAGTCTGTATTAACATTATTACAATAAGAAAACATTTGACCATAAAATTATTTCTAAATTACTGGGAGAAAATATTTGTGATGCTCGTTTTAACAGTATAAAAAATATAAAAATCGGACCAGAAATGAGCTCTAGAGAATTTTTTAACAGTGACCGTTTTTACAAGAAATTTCACTTTGGGAACTTTAATATGGCCAACTACTGTAACTCTAAATGTGATTTAAACTGTGCCAACAAATTTGAACTTACTCAGTGTAACAGCGAACCTAGCCCCACTTACAAGCCTGGTGTACTATGTCCTAGAAAAGCCGACAGGTAATATTTATACCTGTGACCTATTTACTGGTTTCCAAATTTATGACAAAGAACCAGTTTCTAAAGAAATAGATTTTACGAAACGTAAATTATTTATGATTTTCCTGAATATAACAAAACAATATAATCTATGTCAATACTAGCAAAAAATGAGTAAATAAACATCTTTTTCTGACGGATCTTACTATAATTAGGATAAGCGATCAAATTACTCTTAACTTTGTTTCGTTAAAATTCTTAACGACACACCACTGTCACTATTCCTAGTCAGTTACTCAACTGAACACCGAGATACAAGTGCGGGTGTCTTCTTAGAGGTCCGCGCCACATTTCAGGTACTCAAATAGTTTTATAATTCTGTACATAATTTACAGTTAAATTTCAATTAAACAAATGGCAAAAATGATCACGTCACTCAGTGGTCAGCACAGGCACTTGACTTGTTTCATAAAAAAATGTCAGTCCATGGAAGAAGAAAGGGATGGACTGAAATTTTTTTATGAAACAACATGGAAGAAGAGGGGGGGGGGGGGGGGACTGACATTTTTTCTATGAAACAAGTGCCTGTGTCCGAAAGTCATTAGTCCGACAGTTGTTGAAGCGTATTTATTTTTATATACAGCAAAATTTTGGGGTCGCCTTATGGAATGGTTGCCGGCGTCATTGGCGTCTGTTAACAGCATTACTTTGGTTTTAGTGGACGGATCTTTATCGATTTCGAGATCATCCGGCCTTACAACAGTCCGGCCTTATGCCAGTCCGGCCTTATGACAATGCGGCCTTGGTCTATCCGTCCCTGTATTGTTAATTGATACTATATCGTTGTTCATGATATCGGAGATAGAAATTCGTAATATTTATTGTTCAGACGTATTTATTGGAAATTTGTTATAAACAATTGCTGCAGAATATAGGAACGAAGGAGTTTTAACCATTTACGAAATCGTACAGTGAGGGATAGCCTCTGAACTATGTTCAGAGGCAATCCCTCACTGTACGATTTTATTTTTATCTGAAATGTTAGCAATACCTATATCAGAGACATATAATTATATGTCTCTGCCTATATTTAAGAAACAATTGCAGACTGAGAATGCCGAAAGAACAAAATTCAAGTGGATTAAATAGAGACCAAATTCACGGCAAATATGTGGAGAACACCAGAAATAAGACCATAGTCACGATACACAAACATGCTAAATATAACACTAAAACTTCAGGACATGAGTTTGCTTTCCATCTTCCAAGGTAAAAAATTGGCTGGCAAAAATAAATTCAAATTCCTATAACAAATTTTCGCGGAAAACACATAAATTTCGTAAGGCCGGATCTACTTTTAAGACAGGGCCGGATTGGAATGAGGCCGGAAAGTTCAGGGCCGGATAGGCAGGGACGGATTTGTCGTAAGGCCGGAACGTCTTGTTACCATCTTTATCAATTTTTTATTAAAGATACAGGATAATGTAAAGTCATAAAGGACTATAACTCTGTTAAACAAATAGGTGAGAATTCTGGTAAATCAATATGCATAGCTGAAGAATGTGATCAATAAAATCAGATAAAAGAGGTAGTTGTGGCACCCACGAACTAAAGTTTTAAAAAAAGTGAAAAATATCATCAACCTCTGACAAAGAGTCGATAATTTTGAAAACACCATTGCACAACTATAGGTATTGTGGTAAAAATAATCCTATAAAGCTTGGTTGCAGTCGGATCGAAGATATAGACTAGGGCTCACATTTGAGCCTGTATAGCTCACCTGGTGTCCACTGATCAAGGACGTATATTAAGAAGGATAAGCATCTTATGATAATTTTGAAATATATCGCAAAGCGTGAGATTTTGTCACTTTGGGACCCTCTCTTTAAAGCCTTAAAACAACAGAAATATAATGATGATGGTCACAAAAATTGTTCTACGAGTACAGTAGATGTTAAACTTTGGGAAAATATTAAATTTGTGAAATTCTGTGCATTACTTTTAAAGCCTTTAGTTCCAAATCGTGGTGCATTTTTACCGATGAAAACCGGAAGTGGAAGAAATTCAGCAAAAATGTTTTGATTACAAATTTCAATCATGTGTATTGAAGAAATTACTTGCTGTAATGTAACGAAATTTACTCTACGGATGTAGAAATCATTCAGCTTTTAGAAAATAATAATTTTATTAAAATCCATAAACATCTGTTTAAGTAGATAGCTCAAAAGTGAATGCACACCAAACGCCTCGCTATAAATTTTAAATTACAAAATGGATTGGATACGAGTTTCCTATCCTTCTAAATATACATCCTTGCACTGATGGAATAAGATTTCACACAGGGTTTGATGATTAATCTTAAGTGAAAGTCATTTGGTAGTAAAGTCAATCATCTGGTAGATTACTGTCATGTTAAAATGCCTAGTTAATATCAACTTGATATATGAAACATTTTTCAAGATATAGTAATTTACAACATTTTCCTTTAGGGTCTAATGTTACACAATGATCTGCAGTTGCAACCATCTTATTTATTCAATGACCATCATGTAACCATACCTAGTTAATACATGTATCAACTTGATGTATGAAACAGTTTTCAAGTAACAATTGCAACATTGTCCTATGTTAAACTATTCCCCGGTGGCATCCACTTTGTATTTGTATTTGTGCAGATATGCAAAACTTGGTAGATGATCATCATGTTACAATGCCTAGTTAATATCAACTTGATATATGAAATGATTTTCAAGAAGTAACATTTTACAACATTTCAAATATGCTAAACTATGTTCCTAGGTGACGGCCATCTTGCATGAGATGGGAACCTGTTGAAAATATGTTAGAATTGTATTTCTTGATAAGCTGAACACTTTTACTATTCAAACTCAATTACCTCCATCTCAAATCATTTTGAAATATCAGAAAAAATGTTTATAATTACGAAAATTTGACAAAGAAGGCAATAACTTCTACATGGACATTTTAATTTCCAGAATTGAATATCTCGGTATGCTGGACATGTTTGTAGTTTCAAGTTGACTTGTATCTTTTAGTTTTTAGCTCACCTGGCTGTGCCAGGGTGAGCTTTTGCCATCACTTGGCGTCCGGCGTCCGTCGTCCGTCCGTCCGGCGTAAACTTTTCATTCAAAGATCTTCTCCTCTGAAACCACTGGGCCAATTGGAACCAAATTTGGTCACAATAGTCCTTAGGTGGTCCCCTTTAAAAAAGGTATCCGGCAGGTCCGTACCTCATCCAAGATGGCCACCAGCGGGGAACATAGTTTTAATATTGGACCCTATGGGTAAACACATTCAAAGATCTTCTTCTCAGAAACTACCAGTCCAATTATAACCAAACTTAGTCACAATGGTCCTTAGATGGTCCCTTCCTAAAAAGGTATCCAGCAGGTCCGTACCTAATCCAAGATGGCCGCCAGCGAGGAACATAGTTTTAACATTGGACCCTATGGAAAAGACATTCAAAGATCTTCTTCTCAGAAACTACCAGTCCAATTATAACCAAACT